>CAUYSK010027195.1:0-28527 GCA_963575035.1 Avahi laniger | reverse complement strand
GGAGGCCGAGGCGGGTAGATTGCTAAAGGTCAGGTGTTCGAGACCAGCCTGAGCAAGAGCGAGACCCGGTCTCTACTAAAAATAGAAAGAAATTATCTGGACAACTAAAAATATATAGAAAAAATTAGCCGGGCATGGTGGTGCATGCCTGTAGTCCCAGCTACTCGGGAGGCTGAGGCAGGAGGATCCCTTGAGCCCAGGAGTTTGAGGTTGCTGTGAGCTAGGCTGACGCCAGGCACTCTAGCCTGGGCAAAAGAGTGAGACTCTGTCTCAAAAAAAAATGAACAAACAAAAAACCCAAAAAAACTGAACTGAGGAAAACCAGTGGGCCTTGAAAGGGGAGGTGGAGGACACAAGCCTTACTGAGAGCCTGGTACGGGGCAGGCACTCACGAGCTGGGGGACAGTTCACCAGAAAGTAAAGTGGGGCTATTTCCAGGTATCAGCCAGGTGTCTGCTTTTCCCAGAGACTCCGTGGCTGGGAGGCCAGCACAAGCCAGGTCAGCTGCTTCTAATCAGGGTCTGGCACAGGCTGGACTGAGCCTCAGTTTCTTGAGCCATGAAATGGGGCTACATATGGTGTCTTCTGACTGAACGCCTCACCGACGATAAGCACGCCGGCCGTGGTGGCCTCTGCTCTGATGTTACGGCTTTGGAGCTGGGACACGGTCAGAGAGAGTGATGTCTTGGTGGGAGGGGGCGGTGGGGGGAGCAAGAAGCTGAACTCCACCCTGGGAACTGTCTTCTAGGGTAGCAGGAGAGAATTAAGTCAGACACCAAGAAGAACTTGTTCATGGGTGCCTCCTAAGCAGGAAACGAGCCCCTGTTCCCTGGCCGCCGTGGCCCCGCGGTCCTCACCATCTTCCCTTGCCGGGCTGGGCCAAGAGAACTGAGGTTTGAAACCGAGCCAGAAGCCCCAGGGCTCGGGGGCAGGGGTTGCTCCCTCTGACGTCCTAACTTCTCCATTTGTCTCTGGGGAAAGGAGAGCCTGGCCCGGAGGGCTGGCAGGCCAGCGAGGCCTGAGCGAGGGGTCCAGAAGCCAGGTGTGTGGCCGGGCCGCGTGCCCCCCCCTTACCTGCAAGGGCGCTCAGGGCAGGAGAGGCGCCCCCGTCGGCTGCCAGTAGCCGCACCAGAGCCAGAAGCAGCAGCGGCGGCAGCAGGCGGCCCGCCATTCCTGCGCGGGGAGGGCCCGCCGGCTGGCACAGGTGTGCCGCCAGGTGCCCGCCCGCTCCTGACACCTGCGCGCGCCCCCTGCTGGCAGCGCACGTGGCTGTGCAGGGGCGAGGCGAAGGCGGGGCCTGTCCCCAGGGGTGCGGTTCCTGCTCCTCCTCTTCGCCTGGACCCCACCCCTCTAACACCCCGCCTGGACTTCGACCCTGAAGCCCGCGAACCCCGCCGTCCACTCTGGACTCCCGCCCTCCCTCTCCCGGCTCAGCACCCGCCCTCAAGCCCGCGCTGTCTGTCACCCTCCCTGTCCCTCCCCTGGCCAGGCTGCCCGCTCTGGGCACCCCCGGCCCCTCCCCTCCTTCCGCCCTGTCCCTGACCCCGCAGGGCTGGGGATGTCTCTGTCCCGCTCTGCCTCACCGGACTGGGGCCTCTCTGGGCGTGGCCCAGCGTCCCGGCTACGCGTGGGCGGTGACCGAAAGCCTCTGGCATTCCCGCCTGTCGGGCACCTATAGGGCACCTATAGGACCTTCCGGGGCTGAGGGACTCGCGCAGGGGCTCTGGTCAGGCCCCAGACACCGGTTTCTGGAATGACTGGGGAGAGCTTCACTGGGAACTGGGAACCACCCCGCTAGCCATGGACGGATATGGTGGCCCGGGGGAGACCTCACTAGCAGCCCCTGACCTCCAGAAAAGGCTTGGGGTGCCCGTCCTGGCCACCATCCCCAGGTGCCAAGTGTATGGCTGGGAGCTTTGGGGCCCCTCCGCTCCGGGATGTCCCGGATCCCCCACCGTGCCTGAGACGCTCCCATAAACTCAGAACACTCAGCGAGGTCCAGGCTGCGGGGGACTTTATTAATGAGACCCAGAGAGCCACACGGCCCTCCCCGGAGTCCCCTGCTGGCCGCCAGGTTTCTAGACGCCAGGCCACAACGAGTGCCAGTGCTGCGAGCCGGCCCCTGGGCTTGTGCGGCCCAAGAGCGCGTCCGTGGTGAGGCAGTTCCGGGTGTAGTGGCCTCTCCAGGTGGCCTGGACCGTCTTGGCTGCTTGCTGCTGCTCCGTCACCTGGCGGCGGATCCTGAAGCCCCTCCAGGCGGACTGGATGGAGGTGGCCGCCTCGTTCTGGCGATGCAGCTGCTGCCCGGGGCTCTGGGGCGCCAGGGGGGAGGCCGGGGCGCCCCGGCCCATGCCCTGCACCACCCGCGTGGGCTGGGTGTGTCCGCACGTGTGGCAGGTGCGGGGGCTGGAGCCCACGAGCATCACCACGCTGGGCGGGCTCCCCAGCCGCGAGCTCAGCGACTGGCAGAGGCTGCAGGCGCGGGGCTGGCAGGCCTGGAAACAGCGGTGGTCCGACGCGGTCCTGGCCGCGCGGTCCTGGAAGCAGGGCTGGTCGGAGGCGGCCACGGACCCGCGGCGCAGCTGGGCCCACATGACTGGGAGGGGCATTTGCTGGCGCTGGGAGCTGTCCCTGCGGGTGCAGTAGCCTCGCCACGCAGCCTGGATGAGCGTGATGGCTCGGTAGAGCCGCGCCAGGTTCCGCCGCACGCGGTAGCCACGCCAGTGGGCTTGGATGACCGTGGCCATCACGTGCCACACCCTGATGGTACGGCGCACCAGGTAGCCACGCGCGCCCGCTTGGATAGTGACCACTGCGCGGATGAGTATCACCTCCACCGTCTGCATTGACACCATCAGCTCCGGCGACAGCCTGGGATCCGCCGCTGCCTGGTTGCGCGCCTTCTCCCGTGGCGCTGGGTCCCTGACTGGCTCCCATACACCGCGGGGGGCCACAGGGCAGCCCGGGGGCTTGACCGCTGCACTGGGCGCAGCGGCGTTCCACGATTGGCCACCAGCCACGCCAGCATCCACGGGGCCCTGGAGCACAGTGGGGTTTAGGGGTGCCTTGTGACTGACTGCAGGACTCATGAAGGCCTGTGACCCCAGCGGTGTGTCCTGGTTAAAGAGGGGCCTCAGGGAACCACTTGGTGAAGACTCAAAGCCCAGAGACACCCTCCGAACCCCAGGGGACAGCCCAGGGGTGGCCGTGCCGGGCACCACACCGTTGGAGCGGACGATGGGGGTTAAGCCTGCCATGGGTACACCTGTGGTGTGCTCGGGGCACGAGGGCGCCTGGGGTGCTTGCTTCCGCACCTCGCGGGAGGGCACAACCCTGGCCAAAGACCCTTCTAGTAGCTCGGGAACGATACTGCCATACATGGATCTGAAGGATTTTTTGTGGCCGACAGACTCACGGCGGCTGCTCTGAGCCGGGTCCCCAGACACTGGTTTCTGGAGTGCACTGGGGACAACGCTCGTCTGGAGGTGACCAGACGCCTCCTTTCTAGTCGTGGACAGATACAGCAGCACAAGTGAGTTCACTCTGAGAGGCCCCGACCTCTGGGGAAGAGGGGGGCTCCCCGTCCTGGCCACAGACCCCAGCTGCAATCCGGGTGCCATGGTACTGCCATGGGCTGGCTGGGGTGATCTTGGGCCTACAGTAGAGGCCACTGTCCCTTGGTAATGGCTTTGGGGTCCGACGTGAGCCACAGGCTGCTGTTGAACTGGGGGGGCTTCAGTGGCCCTGCCAGCCACAGACCTCTGCATGCCAGGGGCGCCGCTAACAGCCATGAGAGGGGAGCTGGGGAACCCACCAGTGGTCGCTGACTTTGGCTGCAGAGCTGGGGTGCTGCTGCTGGCCATGGGGTGCTTGGGCTGGAAAGGGACAGGGACCGTGCCTTTGGCTTGGCTGGGAGCAGCCTCCCCAAACAATGGCACTGGGCCTTGGGGAAGAGTCTCCCACTCATGCGAGGACCTATGGTGGCGGCCAACACTGTCTCCTGAGAGCCTGTGGTCTATGCACGGGGTTGCCTCCAGGACAGTGGCTTTGCTGGTTAAGTCATCAGACTCTGCACTGGACCCTGATGCACGGGAGAGCGCCTCCCGTAAGGCTCCCAGCTTTGCTGTGGCCTGGCCCTCTGTGGCCCCGTGTGACATCAACTCATGACCTTGGGTCCATTGCAAAGCCCTTGGTAGAACCGTGGGCTCGCGGCGTAGACTCCGAGCTCTCGAGGGCTGAGGGTGAGCCTGAGCCAGGCTGGTGGCGTGAGCCACCTGCACTGGGGCTATGCACCTCTCCACGGCCACGCCGTGGTACGGACGGGCAGTGGCTCCAGCCGACACGCAGCCCCGGGGAAGGCTCGGGGCGGCCACGGCGGCCGAGGGGCTCGCCGACAGACTGCCCTTCTTCCTGTCGGCGCCACCTGCTGCCGTCGGGCTGCGGGCCGCCCTGCCGGCCACAGAACCACGGGGAAGGCTCTGGCCCACACCCCTGATCACGGACCCTGGGGGAAGGCTGGCAGCTATGCCACCAGCCATGGTGCCTGGGGCCACACGTGGGGTCATCCTGTGGGCTGTGGAGCCTGGCACAAGACCACCCCCCACTGTGCCCACCACAGGGTCCTGCGGGACAGTCTCTGCCTGTCGGCAAGCAGACGGGTCGATCAGCGCCACGGAAGGGTAGCCGTGGTCCAGAGGCATTGGAACGGCGACGTTGGTCTGAGACATGCTGGGGTTCGCGTTCATCGCGCAGCGTTTGGACAGGTCCCTCCCCCGTCTGCTGGGCGCTGGAGCCGGAGGGAGGCTGGGCCCCGCCCCTGTGGCCACAGCGGTTCCCTTGTGAACCAAAGGACCGGCTGCGTCCCAGACCTGAGATGCAGTGGGAACCGGGCCATCGGCCACCTGATGTGGACTTTGGCCCGTCCCAGCTGCTACATTTCTCTGGGAGGGACTCCCGCGCAGGCCAGCGGTCCCCTGAGACATGCTAAGGAACATGGTCGTGGCCATCGGCCCCTGGGGCGAGTTCGCAGCCAGGCCCCTGAACGGCGTCCTCTGGGACAGACTGTACCCCCAGCCTAGGCTACAGGCCTCCTCGTCAGCCGGAGGGGCCTGGTAGAGATCTGGTGTTGAAACGGTGACCACAGACGAGGGGCACACGCCCAAGTGCCTCTCGCTGACACTGGGGGGCCACCGGAACCCAACAGGCATGTGGTCGAAGTCAGAGTCCTGGAAGCTGGAGACCACCCCACCAGCCCTCAGGACCTCTTCACACGGGTCCACCCCGGCACCCGGCGGTGGCTGGCTGAAACTGTGGTCCATGCCACCAGCCACACATGGGTAGGGTCTGCCTGAGCTGACCGAAATGACAATTGAAGGATGGCACAGAGCAGGGGCTACCGCGTCCAGCCTTGGGCACGGCACGTGTGACTCCATCCTGGGAACCCAGCCTGGCTCGCTGAGGCTCACCACAGATGGCTGGGGTAGGCTCGAGGCCAACATAGTGGCCATAGGTGGCTGGACCAGGCTTAAGGCCTCCCCACGGGCCACGGATGGCTGGAATAAGCTGGGGGCCACCCCCATGGCCATAGATGGCTGGGCTGGGCTTGGGGGCACCCCACTGGCCATATATGGGTAGGCTAGGCTTGGGGACACCCCACTGGGTCCTAATGGCTGGGCTGGGCTTGGGGACACCCCACTGGCCATATATGGGTAGGCTAAGCTTGGGGATACCCCACTGGGTCCTAATGGCTGGCCTGGGCTTGGGGACACCCCACTGGGTCCTAATGGCTGGCCTAGGCTTGGGGGCACCCCAGTGACCCCAGATTGATGAGGCAAAATGGAGGATACCCCACTGATCATAGGTGTCTGGGCTGGGCTTGGGGACACCCCAGGGGTCTGAGATGGTTGAGCTATACTGGGGGCCACCTCATTGTCCATAGATGTGTAGGCTAGGCTCGGGGACACCCCACTGGCCAAAGGTGGCGGGACTATGCCTGAGGACACCCAAATAACTTGAGATGGCTGGGCTAGCCCTGGGGCCACGCCATTGGCCCTAGAAGACTGGGCTAGCCCTGGGGCCACGCCATTGGCCCTAGAAGGCTGGGCTAGCCCTGAGGCCATCCCATTGGCCGTAGATGGCTGGGCTAGCCCTGAGGCCACCCCATTGGCTATAGACGGCTGGCCTAGCTCTGGGGCCACCCCATTGGCCCTAGAAGGCTGGGCTAGCCCTGGGGCCATCCCATTGGCTATAGACGGCTGGGCTAGCTCTGGGGCCACCCCATTGGCCCTAGAAGGCTGGGCTAGCCCTGAGGCCATCCCATTGGCCGTAGATGGCTGGGCTAGCCCTGGGGCCATCCCATTGGCCGTAGATGGCTGGGCTAGCCCTGAGGCCATCCCATTGGCCGTAGATGGCTGGGCTAGCTCTGGGGCCACCCCATTAGCTGCCCGATTGGTGGCAGATGGCCGGCCTAGGCTGAGGGCCACCCCACTGGCTATAGACGGGTGGGCTGGGCCTGAGGCCATCCCATTGGCTGTAGATGGCTGGGCTAGCTCTGGGGCCACCCCATTGGCCCTAGAAGGCTGGGCTAGCCCTGAGGCCATCCCATTGGCCGTAGATGGCTGGGCTAGCTCTGGGGCCACTCCATTAGCTGCCCGATTGGTGGCAGATGGCCGGCCTAGGCTGAGGGCCACCCCACTGGCTATAGACGGGTGGGCTGCGCCTGGGGCTGCCCCATTGGCCGTAGATGGCTGGGCTAGCCCTGGGGCCATCCCATTGGCCGTAGATGGCTGGGCTAGCTCTGGGGCCACCCCATTAGCTGCCCGATTGGTGGCAGATGGCCGGCCTAGGCTGAGGGCCACCCCACTGGCTATAGACAGGTGGGCTGCGCCTGGGGCTGCCCCATTGGCCGTAGATGGCTGGGCTAGCCCTGGGGCCACCCCATTGGCCCTAGAAGGCTGGGCTAGCCCTGGGGCCACCCCATTGGCCCTAGAAGGCTGGGCTAGCCCTGGGGCCATCCCATTAGCTGCCCGATTGGTGGCAGATGGCCGGCCTAGGCTGAGGGCCACCGCACTGGCTATAGACGGGTGGGCTGGGCCTGAGGCCATCCCATTGGCTGTAGATGGCTGGGCTAGCCCTGAGGCCATCCCATTGGCTATAGACGGCTGGGCTAGCTCTGGGGCCACCCCATTGGCCGTAGATGGCTGGGCTGGGCCTGGGGCCATCCCATTGGCCGTAGATGGCTGGGCTAGCTCTGGGGCCACCCCATTAGCTGCCCGATTGGTGGCAGATGGCTGGCCTAGGCTGAGGGCCATCCCACTGGCCATAGATGGGTGGGCTGGGCCTGGGGACACCTTACTAGACACTGTCTGCTGGGATAGGCTGAAGGTAAACTTACTGGCCCCTGGAGAGTGCCCTAGGTTTGGGTCTACCCTAATAGCCAGTGTAGGCTGGGACAGGCTTGGGGCCAAGCGCTTGGCCACATATGGCTGCTGACCTACAGGCGGAGCCACCGTCCCTAAAGACAGAGTCCTCCTCGGTTTTGTTCTGAAGGTTGTCTGAGGCATTTTCTCGATGAGATTCGTGGAGTTTTGGCCTGAGGAGAACGTGGCTATCTCACTGTCCGAGCCCCAGCGCACATGCAGCGTGAGGCGGCTGGACACGGAACTGTGGTGGGCAGGTGGCACTTTCTCCAAGGCCATCGCGGGCTGGCAGGGGAGGCCTGGGTTCCAATATCTATGGCCAACTAGCTCGGTCTCTGCTATATCCCCAAACCTCTGGAGCCGCAGCCTGGTCTCCTGAGGAAGGAGGGGTGCCAGGCGGAGGTCCCCTTCTAAGCCGCCTTCCCAGGGGTCCTCCGCCAGGTCGGCAGCAGTGAGGCCGACCTCAGACGCGGTGGAAGGGCTGAGGGAGGTGTATCTTTGCAGGGGGCTATGGGGCTTGCTCTCATCCGGGCTGCAGGTCATGGAGCCCTGGGAGAAGTTTCTGGCCAGGCCACTGTCCGGCCCCCGCGGCAGGCTGACCATGAACTCACTGAGAGTGGACACGGGGCGGTCAGTGGCTCGCTCCTGGGGGCAGGGCGAGGCCGAAACAGAACGCTCTGCTGCATTTCTGAGCTGTCCAGGGACGGATGTCTGCGCATAGACTTTCGCCAGCCCACTGCCCGGGGCAGCGTGGAACGGGCTGCGGTACCCCCGAATGCCGCGTGCCTGCGCTTTGCTCGCCACGGCCGCTCGCAGCGCACTGGGGGTCGCCTTGCTCATGGCCTCCCTGGTACCCGGGGAGGCCTGTTTGTCATCTGGAGGCTGAGTCCTCCTCTGCAGGGTCTCCTGAGAGGCCCCGGGTGGCCGAACTCCAGTCCCTGAGGGTCGATGCAGATTGGGAAGCCCCTTGTTGACCCTTGAGGACTGACACCAACAAGCAGCGCCCCCACAGGCGGGGTACGGCTGCAGGACACGGGCAGCCCTCCCGCTGCTCACGCTGCCCACAAGCCTGCCCGAGGCCACCCTGCCCACCCCCGTCGACGCCCATGGATGAGGGGCCACCCTGCTAACCATGTGTGGCTTGTGGGAGCTTGGGGCCGTGCCGTAGGCCACCGAGGGCTGGTTCATGCTCGGGCCCACACCGTTGGCAATAAGCGGCTGCCACAGACCGAGTGGCGGCTGCAGGGGAGGTCGCCTGGGCAAGTCGGGGCCCTCCCCGCTCCCCTCGGGGCTGAGATCTGATGCCGATCCGCCCGCCCCCAGTGCCAGGCACGCATTTTCCCTCCCGGATTTCGGGCTCAAATACAGGTTTGAGAAGTCCCTACCAGGCCTCATCTCCCAGGACAGCACGGGGTCCAGGCCAGTGCTCGGGGGACACTGGGGAACGCTGGTGATCGCCCTGCTGGCCACAGAGGCTCCCACAGGGGCCACTGATAAGTAGGGTAGCCCCCACGCCATGGCCCCGTCCCCCATCTCCTGCACGGGCCCCGCGGGCCAGCCCCTGGCGAAGCCCCCCCAGGCCCCGACCTGGGAGCCCCTGACCTTGCTGCGCCGCGTTCCCACGAGGCCCAGGGCGGGCCCCCACGGTGTCGACAGGCTCCCCCTGCAGTCTGCGGCCACCGGGGCTGGCGTCACAGCCATCCCGCTGCCCGCTGTTTTCGAGGCGGCCTTGGGGAGGATGGCTCCAGTCCTCAGGGCCGCCTGCGACAAAGACTGGCTCAGGACGGCGCCCAGCTCTCCCTGGCACAGGGCCTGACTCAGAGCCGCCCGCTCCTCCTCGGTCAGGGCCTTGCTGAGAACCTCGGCCAACTTGCCCTGCATGGCCTTGGTGAGCTCCGCCCGCAGCTCGCCCCGGGACAGGGCTCGGGACAGGGTGACGCCCAGTTCGCTCCAGGACAACGCCTTCACCAGCACCATGCCCAGCAAGCCCTGGGGCAGGGCCTTGGCCACCGTGGTGCCCAGGACCTCCCTGGACAGGGCCTGGTTCAGGGCCGCCCGGACTTCTCCCTGGGAGAGGGCTTTGGCCAGCAGGGTGCGGAGGTCCTCCTGGGAGCCCAGCACGGCGGCCAGCTCAGCACACAGGGAGGCCAGCTGGGAGGCCGCCAAGTCCTCTTGGCAGGGCGCAGCCTGGCTGGGCAGCAGTGGCTGGGCCCGCACGGCCCCGCTGTCTCCCCAGGATTCAACGTTGCATGTGGGCTGCCCGGCGGACGCCAGCACGGGCACCAGCGTGCCCTGGCTCTCGGGGGACACCGGGCGTGGGCTCTGGGAGGTCTTGCTCGGCACGTGGCTGTGGGGCTGGAGCTGGGTCAGTCTGTCCTCTGGCTTGGCTCGGGCCGGAGTGCCGAGGACGCCGAGATGCTGGCAGGGCTGAGTGGACGCCGTGGACCCGGCCAGCAGTGGCTGGGACTGGGTCTTGCTGGTGAGGTCAGCGGCTTGGTGGGCTGTGAAGAGGCACTTGGCTGTGCCTGTGACCAGCTGGGCCTGCGACTGTGCCTTCGTCAGCCTGGTGGCCAGATGTGACTGGGAATGCACCCTGTTCAGGCACGTGACAAGATGAGCTAGCGAGGGGGCCTTGGTCACCTTGGTGGGCAGATGCAGCTGGGACGAGGCCTTGGCCGCACATGCGCCCAGCTGTGTTAGGGTCAGCTCGGCGGGCGGACACACCGGGGACAAGGCCTTGGGCAGCGAGGTGGCCGGCTGTCCCTGGGGCGCACAGGGTGGACGTTCATGGCACAAGGCCTTGGGCAGCGAGGTGGCCGGCTGTCCCTGGGGCAGGGTCCCAGCCATTTCTATAGGCACATCCACCTGGGACTGGACCTTGACAGCTCCTGTCCTCAGGTGAGCCTGCAATGAGTCCTTGTTTCCGTCCTCGACAACTTTTGTCCAGGACACAGCCCTGGTCATTCCCGCGGCCATGCTGGTCTTAGAGGCTGTGTCTGCGTTCCCCGGGCTCTGGAGGCCGGCCCTGATTCTCTCGGCCTCCAGCGGAGGCTTGTCCACGGCCTTGGGAGCCGCCGCACCTGGATGTGGCTGGGGGAAGCACTTGACCTTCCCGTCAGCCAGGTAGGACTGAGGCGAGACTCTCACCGCCGCCGGGGCCTGCTTGGCGTTCGTCGCAGCCTTGGCCTTCGGTGTGCTCGGATGAATGGGGCACGAGGTGCTGAGAATTCCGGCTGTTACCGCTGCTTCGGGTGGGGCCTTCGGAGTTCCAGCCGTTGGAGGGGCCAGGCACAGTGTCCTCAGGACGGTGGCCACCTGGGCTGGAGTCTTGGTCAGCATGGCTGCCAGGCGCATCTGGGCTGGGGGCTTGGTTATCGAGGTGGCCGGGCACGTCTGGGATGAAGTCTTGGACGCGGTGGCCACTTGGCTGGCTTGCGGTGAGCTTTTGGCCCTGGTGGTCGCCAGACGTACCTGGGGTGGGGTCTTGGCCATCACGGCCATGTGACGTGTCTGGGGCAGAGGCTTGAACATTGAGGCCAGCAGGCACACCTGGGGTGGGACTTTGGCCATCGTGGCCGCAGGGCGTGGCTGCAGGGGAGTGCCGGTCATCGAGGCTGCTGGGCGCACTGGCGCTGGGGTCCTGGTCGTCACTGTGGGCCCGGGATATATCTGGGCTGGGGTCTTGGTTACTGAGACCTGGGGAGGGGTCTTGGTCATTGTCATCGTGGGCACTGGGCTCGTCTTGGGCGGGGTCTTGGTCATGGGGACCACTGGGTATGTCTGCGGCGGGGTCTTCGCGATCACGGGCTCAGGGCACATCTGGAGGGGGCCCTTAAAGATCTCTGTCTCCACGTGGGCCTGCATCTGGGTCTTGAGTGGTCTGGCGACTGCCTGGCTGTACCTTCCCGACGGCGGTGGCTCTGAGGCCCCCGCTTTGCTGGTTCGGGCAGTCACATGCTTGGTCTTCACTGTGTCGCCCTCTACGTGGATGAGGCAGGCACTTCTGACAGTTTCGGTCAGCAGGCACGGCTGGCATTGCGCGTCTAGACTCACCGGGCACGGAAATCGGATGGCGACCGTCTGGTGCGGCAGGAAGGCCACCCCGGGGGCGCGAGGAGCAGCCGGGCACACGGGCTCCGGGGGCTGCGGGAGCGGCGCTGGCCGGGCGGCGCTGGGGGCCAGGCAGTCGCAGGAAGGGAACTGCGTCTCCCTGCTCACCATCCTGTGCCTGCCCAGGAGGGGGTCCTCCTCTCGGTGCTGCTGGAACCGCACCTGCTGCGGGGCGTGGTAAGGGATGTCCCCCTCCTCCGCCGCCACCTTCCTCACCGTGGACTTGCTAGACCGGAGGAGGCGTCTCATGTTGAAGCGCCGCCAGGCCTCCTGGATGGCCTTGGCCGCCGTCACCTGGGAAATCAACTTCTGCCGGAGGCGGTAGCGCCTCCAGCTGGCCTGGATGAGGGTGGCCGCGCGGGACAGCATCATGTCCACCTCGTCCACCAGGATGTTCTTGAAGGCCTGGCTCTCGACCGCAGCCCGGAGGCGTGGGATGTGCTGGGGCGCCGTCTTGGCCTCGGCCAGCTGTTGCGAGAGGCGTTCCTTGGCCTTCTGGGGCCCGTACTGGGGCTGTGGAGACCCTCGCCCCAAATCGTGCTGGAGGCCAGGGGCGGGCAGGGGCCGGAGGAAGCACTGCCCCCCGGGCGGCAGCTGGTTCGGGAGCCGTGGCTGCGCTGCTCGCCGCATCGTCCCGGTTCCTGAGTGGGTCAGCTCTGCCTGCGGGCGGCGGGGGGTACACGGGGAGTGGAGACCCTGCGGGGCTGCCGGGGCAGACGCTCGCCCCAAGACCCAGTTCTGCTTGTTCTTGCACCTTTATCCATCCCTCGCTCTCCTGGCCACCTGCATGTGTATGTATCCATCTTTCATTAAACCGTGGCCACCAGCACTGCGTGTTCTCACCTGAGTCCCGACCACCTCCCAGCTTTGCAATCTCTGCGTCTTGAACACACTCTGAATAAAGCACGGACCACACTGTTTCGGAAATTTCCTGTTTGCCTCTGGGTGTGTGTGTGTGTGTGTGTGTGTGTGTGTTATTTGCCTCTCCCCATTAACTGTGAATTCCTAAAGGGCAGGAACAAGGTCTGAGTCATTTCTGTGTCCCCATCTCAGTCACAGGGCTTGGCTCCAAGCTGTGAATGGGCAGGTGTGGGGTGGGTGGGTGTCTTGGCTGATAAATGGTGAGTGAATTGGAAGTTGGATGGACGGACAGACAGGAGAACAGGTGCTGAATGGATGAACCAGTGCACGCATGAAGGGTGGATGGATTTGAGTTCAAAGCCAGATGAAGGGCTGGGTGGAAGAATGAATGGGTAAATGAAGTTGATGAATGACTTGATGAACAGGTAAATAAATAGAAAAATGGACACATGGATGGATGGATAGGTGAATGGACTGATGAGTAGATGGGTGGATGGATGCATAAATGGATGGAGGGAGGAAGGATGGATGGATACATAGATGGACGGATGGGTGGGCGGGTGGAAGGATGGATGGATGGATGGATGGATGGATGCATGGATGGATGCATGGATGGATGGATGGATGGATGGATGGATGGATGGATAGGTGGATGGATGCATGGATGGATGGATGCATGGATGGATGCATGGATGGATGGATGGATGCATGGATGGATGGATGGATGGATGCATGGATGGATAGGTGGATGGATGCATAGATGGATGCATGGATGGATGGATGCATGGATGGATGCATGGATGCATGGATGGATGGATGGATGGATGGATGGATGGATGGATGCATGGATGGATGCATGGATGGATAGGTGGATGGATGCATGGATGGATGCATGGATGGATGGATGCATGGATGGTTGGATGCATGGATGGATGGATGGATGGATGGATGGATGGATGCATGGATGGATAGGTGGATGGATGCATAGATGGATGCATGGATGGATGGATGCATGGATGGATGCATGGATGGATGCATGGATGCATGGATGCATGGATGGATGCATGGATGCATGGATGGATAGGTGAATGGATGCATGGATGGATGCATGGATGGATGGATGGATGGATGTTTGGATGCATGGATGGATGGATGGATGGATGGATGCATGGATGCATGGATGGATAGGTGGATGGATGCATGGATGGATGCATGGATGGATGGATGGATGGATGGTTGGATGCATGGATGGATGGATGGATGGATGGATGGATGGATAGATGAAGGGATGGATGGATAGGTGGGTAGAAGGATGGATGGGTGGATGGATGGATAGATGGATGGATGGATGGATGGATAAATGGATGCATGGATGGATGGATAGATGGATTGATAAATGGATAGAGGAAGGAAGGAACAGATGGATGGACGAATAGATAGATGGGGGAATGAATGGATGGATGGATGGATGAGCGTATAGACGGTTAGACGAAAGCTGAACAGATAAATGGATGTGTAAGTGAAGTGAGCTGAAGGGATGGGTGAAGAGGTAAACAGGAGGTGAACTGATGGATGGTTGGATGGGCGAGTGGGTCAGGGGATGGATGTGTGTGGCTGGCGATGGTGCACAGATCACTGGCAGATGGAAGGGTGGAGACAAGGAAGAAAGAGGGAATGACTGTGGCTCTCAGAAGTAACTTGGGGGCGTGAGGAGTTGGGATCCTGTCAAGTTGGGAGGATAGCATACTGGTTCGGCAGAAGCTCCCCTCTTCAGGCTAGGCCAGCCAGACCCCTTGCCCAGCCACCTTCTTACCTTGGAAGGTCATAGAGTTGGAGGAGGAGCAGGAGAAGAGGTGCAGTCTCGGAAGCCAGCCTGCAAGAGGAAGAGGCAGCCTTCAACCCTTCATCCCATGCAACGTGCAGTGCACTGCCCTGGGCCGGCTCTGTGCTCAAGACCAACATGAGAAGAAATGTTAGAAGCAAAAAAAGCTAAATTCAGAAAGAAAAAAAATTCAAGTCCACAAAGACTGAATGTACAAGGAAGTTCAGCCCATGTTATTGTGTAGTTAGAAACCAAACAAAACAACTGTAAATAACCAAAACATTGATTAGTCGGGGTTCAGCTACAAACGCCCCACGAAGTGTGTTCAAGGGTCTCCATCACTCTATTGTTTATTTTTTCTTTTCTTCTCCCCCCCATCACTATACTGTTTAGAAGAGTAAAAACTGGACAAGACCCAGATGCTTATGAACAGAGGGATGGCTTAAATTAATTAACAGAACATTCCTACACAAGCATGATATCCAGCCATTAGAAATGGTGTCCGGGCCGGGCGCGGTGGCTCACACTTGTAACCCTAGCACTCTGGGAGGCCGAGGCAGGAGGATCGCTTTAGCTCAGGAGTTCGAGACCCCGTCTCTACTAGAAGAATTATCTGGGTGCGATGCTGTGCGCCTATAGTCCCAGCTACTTGGGAGGCTGAGACAGGAGGATTGCTTGAGTCCAGGAGTTGGAGGTTGCAGTGAGCTGCAATGACACCACTGCACTCCAGTCCAGGTGACAGAGTGAGACCCAGTCTCAGAAAAAAAAGAAAAGAAAAAAGCATGAGAGTATATCAAAGCAGGTTTCTACTCAACCAAGTCTCCCTCAGGCAACAACTATAAATGCCAGACAAAATGTAAAAACCTTCCTGAAGACGTTGGGGATATAACAGAAGCAGGCAGATTCTTAAGGGGAGTTGGCACTTGGAGTGTCCCATTTGTTATGGGTTTTAGCCCAAAGGCAGGCCCCGTTCAGTTCCTCATACAAAGGTTAGAAGTCACACAGAAAGTCCTGCTTCTTTCTGGTTTCAAGAACCAGATAGCAGAGTTTGGGGCAACCCTGGCTACCAGAAAGTCAGAAGGAATCCCGGAGAGGAGACCGGCAGAGAGGGCGAGCTCCAGATGTGGTGTGTAAGCTGCCCGACTCCCGGGCCGGAATATCGGAGCATATTCTGTGTAGCCCAGTAAGGCTGAAGACCGTGCACATCTCAACGGTTTGCAGTTTGAGTCCAGCTGAGTTAACTACCTGCGAAGGCAAAAGCAGGCATACTTTTTGGAAGAATATAACGGAATCCAGTACCTCCAGAACGTAACATTCACGACGTCTAGAATACGACCCAGAATTACTCGACATATGGATGCAGGACTATGCAGCTCACTCTCGCGAGAAAACGCCATCGGTGGCGTGTGACCGCAGGCGCCCCGATGCTGGCGGCGCACGAGGCTTTAGAGCAGCAATTACAGTTGTGCTAAATAGGAAAATGTGCTCATGGCAAATGAAGAGATAGCGCATCTCAGCAGAGAAGTTTAAAAAAAGAGGTATATTAGAAGAGAATCAGGTGGAAATTCTGAAACTGAAAACAATCTGAAATTTAAATATGCACTGGGTGGGCTGAACAACAAAAGTGCAGACGACAGAAGAGTCAGAAAGCTTGAATGTAGGTAAGAATTATCTAATCTGAAGAACACAACAACAACAAAAAATTGGGCCATTCAGCAAGACGTACGGACCTGTGGGACAATATCGAAAATTTAACATACGTGTAACTAGAGTCCCCCCAAAAAGGGAAGGGCATAAAAAATATTTGAAGAAATAACGGCCAAAATTTTTCCAAAAAAAATTTTACAGATTGAAAAAGTTCAGCAACTCTACACAAGATAAATATGAAAAAGTAAAACAAAACCACACCTGGGCCCGACACAGCCAAAGTCCCGAAAAATAAAGATCAGATCTTGAAAGCATTCAGAGCGAAATTCGGAAGGGATTCCAAACTCTGGAGAAGGGCAGAGATGTTTGCTGGCGCGGCCACTGTGCCAGCGCTGGTCTGGAATTGCTGAGCGAGCAAAAGTCGTCCTGCCGAGGGCAGGCGAGGGGACAGGTGACCCGCGCCCGGTGCTGTGGGCGTGTGTTGGGGCTCCGGGTGCCGGTGCGGGCAGGAGGCCTGCAGGTACTTTCACTATTCGGGGGTCGCCTCTCCGTTTTGTTCGGCAAGGGCTGAGAAAGGGCTTCACTAGGTCCAGAAGGCAAGGTCGCAGGGGTGCCGCCTTCCGGACCCACGACCGTCACCGACGTCTTACCAGCGCCCTCTGCTGAGGAAACGTAGCATCGTGCTCACTTGAAAGCAAATATGACAAAAGGAAGTCCCTCGTTTGTCACAGCACATATCGAAGGGTCCATTTGGAGACAAGAGGCCATACACAGATAACTCACACACATATTGGAAGTGTTGAAATAAAATTTTTAAAAACTACCAACCCGTAATTCTATATTCATTGAAAATACCCTAGGCCAGGCGCGGTGGCTCATGCCTGTAATCCTAGCACTCTGGGAGGCCGAGGCCGGCAGATCGCTCAAGGTCAGGAGTTCGAGACCAGCCTGAGCAAGAGCGAGACCCCGTCTCTATTAATAATAGAAAAAAATTAGCCGGGCATGGTGGCTCATGCCTGTAGTCCCAGCTACTCGGGAGGCCGAGGCAGGAGGATCGCTTGAGCCCAGGAGTTGGAGGTTGCTGTGAGCTGTGATCACGCCACAGCTCTCCACCTGGGGCAACAGAGCGAGACCCTGTCTCTAAATAAATAAATTTTTAAAAAGGCAAAATAAAGACATTTTCAGATAAAACAAAACTAAGAGAATTCGTCACCCATAGACCTGCACCAGGTATGAAAGACGATAAGTTTCCTTCTGTTTTTTTAAAAAAAATACATGTGACTATATAAGCAAAAGTTAAAACACTGTCTTACAGCGTTTATAATCTATGTTGGTGTAATTCACATGACAACTATGTCATAAAGAACACGAACGAGGGGAAAAGCCCTGCAGAGTTGACAGGTGCTGGCATTTTAGGCGGAGTAGAATACTATGGAATGGGAGCCGGCCGCAGCCAGCTGGGGATGCATGTTATCACTCCCAGAGCAACCGCTGAGAGGAAACACAAAGAGAGACGGTTTAAAAGGTGATAGTTAACTTAACAGAATTCTACTAAACATTCAAATAACCCAAGGGGGGGAAAAAGGCAGGAGGAGAGAAAACTAAAAATCACAGACTGCAGAAAGAAAAGAAATCGAACACCTGGGACGACAGGTGTGCGCCACCGCGCCCGGCTGGCTGTCACTTATCTGCTTGTTGATCTGTTGCTCTGGGCCGTGAGCGCCTGACCGCAGGGCTGCACCTGTCCCGCTCACAGCTGTGACCCCATGTACATGCTCAGAAAAGGGAACCCACCCACCCTGCCTCATCGAGACCTGTCATGTCGCCTTTCCATTTTCCACGTGGAGAAACTGAGGCTCAGAGAGGCAGGGTCACCTGCCCAGGGTCACGCCAGGGCACACAGAGCAGAGCCATTCCCGGCTCACCGAGCCTTCAACTTCGGATTGTTCAGAGACAGAAGGGTTGGCCAGAGAGACTATGACCCCGCACTCCAGGGGCCCCAAGAGTGCCCCTTGCCCTGGAAGGGGAACTGTGCCCCGACTAGGCCCATGTGACAACTCCCGCTTCAACACCAGACCAGCGTGGGGTCAAAGACCGAGGCAGCATTCTCTCTGCTCTAGGAGCCGAACCCTCAACCCTTCCAAGTCTCAATGTCCTCCCGTGACCACGAGATCGCCCCTGCAGGATGTAGGCAGCGGCCAGTGAATCCATCACAATAATATTGTTGCTGTTGCTGGTGGTATTCGAGTCCCACCTCAGAGGGAAAATGAGGAGGCCAAGTTCACACCCTTCTGGGACTCAGTTTCCTCCACCCGGAAGATGCCGCTGGCATGCTAAGAGTGGGCTCACCCGGAAGGCAGCATCCTGAGATGGGACTAGGGCTGTCTGCGGGGCTTGGAGGGGCCCCCAGCTCCCAGGAGACCCCAGCCCGGCAGAAGCAATTCAAGTCCCCTCTGCCCATCTTGCGCTGTAGCAGCTTTGGAGGACAACTTTATTTATCCACTCACCAGTATACCCATGTATCCATTCATGCACCAGACATCTATCGAGCACCTACTGTGTGCGCCAGGCACTCGAGGGGCTGGGGACACCATGTGGGTCGGCAGATGATACGTGACAAAGAGGTTGAGTTTCTAGCGTGCTTGCGTATGGTGACCGTGATCGTGATTGATTGGGGGGTGGCGGGGTGGGTTCGAGACTCCCCTCACTCACTCTGCTCCAGCCACTGGAGACTGCTTTCCAGCCTCGACTGGATGGACTCGGTCCCACCTCAGGGCCACCATGCAAGCAGGTCCTTCTGCCAGCTACACTCTTTCCGCCATGCCCGGGTTAGCTCGATCCAGCCCTTGGGTTCCAGCTCAAGCTGACTTCACCCCGTGGTGGCCCGAATGTCTCAATGTCCTGACTGCCGTGCACCCCAAGCCCTGAGATGAGCCAGGCCCGCTCGGAAGGAGCATCAGCGTGGACCGAATCGCAGGGCAACGGCTGTGGGAACGCTCGCCCTCCCGGATCCCCGGGGGTGGCGCGGAGAGACGCCTAAGGTCTGCAGAAGCCGGCACCGGTGTCGTCCTTTTTCAGCTTGCTTTTAATGGGCCTCCCCCGTCAGACTGCCAGCTGCTCAAAGGTAGGGACACCAGTCTCTCATTTGTCATTGAATCCCCAGGGCTGAGTAGAGTGCACACAGTAGGTGCTCAATAGATGTTCATGGATGAATAAATGAATGGTTGGATAAAAGGGTGGATGGATGGATGCGGCCCAAGCCTGAGGACTTAGAGACGGCCTTCGGGGTCTGAATGGTTCCGCTCTGGGTCTGGGGTTTCATCGGCCACACGCACAGCCCTTTGGACGAACTGGGCCGCAGCAAGCGAGCGGATGGCGGAGAGAGAACAACGGGATGGGGGAGATGGGAGAGGGAACAGGGCCTCCCCCGGACATACAAGCTGAGCACTCAGCTCAGCAATTTTGAGTAAATTGAGGAAATTTGAGAAAAACTCCGAGCCTCAGTTTCCCCATCTGTCACAGGAGCTAAGCCCACCATCCTCAGGGTCCCAAGGAGACAAAACAGGTTTCCAGGGTGGGCCCCCCCAGGTCGACAAACCCACCATCAAGGCTTTGGGGGCCGCTAGTGCCCCGGCTCTGAGGGGCTGAGGAGCTGACCAACCACTCGGAATAGCCCAGGTGACCCAGAAGGGCTCCGAAGGCGCTGGGGGCCAAAGGAGAACGACAGGGTCCCCTATGTGCACCCCAAACAAGCCCTCGACCAGCCCCACTCACCTGCCCCTGAAGCTGAACCCACCAGCCCGAATGGCCAGCCTTGGGGCCCTGACGCCCCGCAGCTTTGTGACTCACAGAGGGTTCCGGCCAATCCCCACCAGCCCCTGGGGGGAGGGGACTCTGGGAGCTGGGGGCAGGATGTGGGTCGGGGCTGAAGGTCACGGTGGTTGCTGTCTGCACTTGCTCACCCTGAGCAGGAAGTCAGGGCTCTGCGCACAGAGGGCGCCCTACACTCTCCCCTCCACAGCCTGGAGGCGGCTTCAGGCTTCCAGCCCTTGGGCATTTTTCTGAGCACCTGCTGGTGGGACCTGCCCTGGGCTTCCGGATACGAACAACTCAAATAAGTCGGGGCTGTAAAATTCGATTCCTCTGGGAAGGAACCCATCAGGGGGTGGGACGGGTCAACCAGGGAGCTGTCCACGGGAGGCCGGGGAGGGCAGCTGAGGCAGAGGGCACAGGCCCTGCGGTGGGAAGCAGCTGGGTGTGACCAGGGCACAGAGAGGAGGCTGGCGTGCAGGGTGGGGGATCAGCAGGGGCCTGATAGGTGGGGCCTCAGAGGGGAGTACGGGAATTTGGGATTCTTTCTGGTTTTGGTTTTGTTTTTGAGATAGAATCTTGCTCTGTTGCCCCAGGTAGAGTGCAGAGGCGTGACCCTAGCTCACAGCAACCTCAAACTCCTGGGCTCAAGAGATCCTCCTGCTTTAGCCTCCCGAGTAGCTGCGACTACAGGTACATGCCGTCATCCAGCCTAATTGCTTTCTATTTTTGGTAGAGATGGGGTCTTGCTCTTGTTCAGGCTGGTCTTGAACTCCTGGCCCCAAGCAATCCTCCTGCCTCGGCCTCCCAGAGGAATTTGCGTTTTATTGAGAAGGCACCAGGGAGCCATGAGAGGGCAGAGCACGGGAGGAATAGCTTCTGGCCTGCGTCCCAGGTCTGGCTCTGTGACTGGGGGCTCCTTAGGGTGGGGCTGGACCTGGTGCCTGTTGGCCTCACTGCACGTCCTGCCAAAGTGGGCACAACCCTGGCCCTGGAGGGGGAAGTGAGGCCACTGCCCTAGGTCACCTCCTGGGGCTGCGCGGGGTCAGGGCCCAGTGTGAGTCACCGCTGGCCCGGCCCGAGGCTGACACACACCTTGGCTTCAGTGCGGGAGGCTCTGGCCAAAGCCACACAGCCTGGCCCAGAAGCCTCCGCCTGGCCTGGCCTCCTTGGGGAGCCGCTGGGGGCCCCAGAGCAAGAGGCTAGGAGGGACCCCCCTCCTCCATCCTCTCCTCTATACTGTGGATACAGCTTTGTGCAAAACTGGGGACATGGCACTTGGACAGGACTTACATCCTCTGTTTCAGCAGTGACCAGAACAGATCTTATCTGTGCCCTCAGCGAAGCTACACACAGACCTAGAGGGGTCAGGGAATGGCAGAGGAACGCAGGGCACTGTAGGAGCCCAGTAAGGTCCTGGCCCAGCCCGAGGGATATTGGGGACAGGCTCCCGAGGACAGCGTGCGCAGCTGGGAGGTGGAATTCAGCTGGGTGGCTGGAGAAAGGTAGCAGGCACTCTGGTAGTTGTGTAAAAGCCCTGGGGCCAGGAGGAAAGAAAATGGAGTCTGAGTGGGGAGGTGCCTGAAAGGAAACATCGAGGTTCCTCAGAGGCCTCTTGCCTTAGCTGGGAGGTAGGCGAGAGGTCTGGGTTCGAATCCTGCTCCGCCATGTAACGGGGGTTCGGGCAAGTCACAACTTTCCTGGGCCTTGCCTTCTCTATACGCTGGGGTCTACGCCAGGCACCGTCATGGAGTGCGGTCATTGCTGTTCAACCCCTAGGCACCTCCCACTACTCGCGACTTCTGCCCTAGAAGATGTCACCACCACGCTCACTTCACAGCACAGGTGGTAGAAGCCATCAGGGCAAGAGGACTTGGCTGAGGTCACACCACAGCTGCAAACTGGCACCTAAGTTGGGACCCAGTCTCCGAACGAGTAAAGCTCTGCGGGTCTCGTGTGTGTCAAGACCCACCTTGGTGCCAGCGTCCTTCTTGGGCAGGGTGGGGAACCCCTCCTGAGACATCCGCCCGACCGCAGCACAAGGCGAGATCGCACAGTTTAAAGCCCGACACTTGGAAAGTGTAGGTGGCGAGGAGCCTTCTGTGAACCTGTTTCCTCACCTGTGAAATGGGCACGATTCCCCTGCCTTCCCTACTGGGGCTGGCTAGGGACACGTGCCCACCGCGGCCACCGATGTTCACATCCCTCAGAGCCCAGGTGGGGGAGAAGCCCAAGGCTCAGGGTCTTAACGGCAAAGGCAGGAGCAGGCAGGGGAAGTGGGCAGCTCGGTGTCCCAAAGCTTGGAAGGTGACGCGCCCAAGTCCATATGTCTGCACAGTCCCCTGAAAGGCTGTGTGACCTCAAGCCAATTGCTCAACCTATCTGAACCTTAACGTTCCTGAAAATGTGGGAATAGGATGTTGGAGGAGGAAGATGCCCCAGGGAGATACTTGAAAAATCCTCCACTGTGAGTGAGTCCGTGTGGACACGGTTCCGGTGCTGGAAGCACACCACGTGGGTCAGCTCCCACCTGGCCACCCTCCTCCTGGGACCACCGG
Organism: Avahi laniger; assembly: GCA_963575035.1. Classification (NCBI taxonomy): domain Eukaryota; kingdom Metazoa; phylum Chordata; class Mammalia; order Primates; family Indriidae; genus Avahi; species Avahi laniger. The sequence continues at coordinate 6,301 of CAUYSK010027195.1, read as the reverse complement.
CTTGCCCTCTGTGAGCCTCGAAAGTCCACTTCCCTCCTCCAAACGGTAATAAAAGCTTCCAGTAAACGCCAACTGTAAGCCAAGCACAGCTTTGTAAACGTAAACTCTCGTCATCTTCACAACTTACGGGCCAGTTTCTCGATGGTTCTATTTCAGACAGGGAAACAGAGGCCCAGATGGGTAAATAGAAGGTTAAATAAGTATCTGCCTCGGGTCTGGGCTGTTGCCTTTCCACCTGGCAATCTCTTCTCCCCAGAAGGCACGGAGGACGTTAGCTAGTCCCAAACGCTGCTCGGAGACCCCGGGGTCCCTTCCCCAGCCCCAACGTCAGGCGGCCCCGCTCCCAGACGCGCCTAGATGGCGCTCGCGGCGCGCCAGATGTGCAGGCCCCGCCCTGGTCCCCGAAAGGGGAGGCGCGGGGCGGAGGACGCGGGCAGCCGGCGAGGGGGAGAGGGTCGGGCCGAGCCCCTCCCAGCCCGCCAGGCCCCGGCGGGGAAAGAAGGAGGCGGAGAGCCGCGCTGGCGAAAGGAGACTTTACTGAGAACAGAACACCGGGCGGACCGAGGATTACAAACAGGAATGTGGACTCGCAGCGAAACGGAAAAACAGAACAAAAAGGGCGGGGGGCGGTTTGGGGGGACGGGGGGCGGGGAGAGCGAGGAAAGGGGTGGAGTATTTTTTCTTCTTCCCATTTCTTTAAAAAACCAACACGAGAAAACACACACACACACAACCAACGTTTGTTCCCGAGTAGAAACATAAATAGGGCAGGATCGAACACTCTGTTCTTCTCTCTTCCAAAGGCAAAAAAATAAAAGGAAACGCAAGGGCTTGAGGCTGCGCCCCCTCGGAACCCCCTTCCGCGGCGGTGTGTACAAAGGGGCAGCCGGGACGCGCGGGTTTGTGCAGCGCGGGGCGGCCGCGCGCGGGGGACAGAGGCAGCGCGAGGGCCGGGGGTCATGCGCTCGCCCCCCCGGGAGCAGGGGGTCCAGCTTGTCGAGTCCGGGGCGCCCGCTCCGAGTCCTGGGCACCCAAAGGGGGGGTCCCCGGGACCGCGCCCTCTCCAAGTCCGGGGCGCCCACGACTCCCCCCCGCGCAGCGAGCCCGCCCCTCGGGAGGGTGGCCGCGCATGCGCCCCGCGCGCGGGCTCAGTACGCGGGCACCTGGTGCTGGGGCAGCAGCTGGCAGCCGCTGTTGACGTGGCTGAGGACTTTCTGCTTGAGCTGCGCCACCTGCTCGCGCAGCAGGCTCGCCGTGGACGCCAGCTCCGTGTTCTGGCTCTTGAGGGTCTTCACTTTCTCCTCGAGGCGCGAGATGCGCTCCAGCTTGCGCTTGCGGCACTTGGAGGCGGCGATGCGATTGCGCAGCCGCTTACGCTCCGCCTTGATGCGCTCCTGCGTGTCCATGTCGATGGGCGACAGCGGCGGGCTCTCGCCGAAGCTCGGCACGTCGGGCACCGTCTGTGGCTCATCCTTGAGCGCGGCCAGGCGCGGCGGCCCCAGCGCGCCCGGGGGTGGTGGCGGTGGGAAGGGCACCGGCTCCGCGGCGAAGGCGACCGTCGCAGCACCCCCCGGAGCCCCGGCGCCGCCCGCGTAGCTGCTCAGGTTCGCGTAGACGGGCGCCTCGGGCGCGGCCGCCGCCGGGGTCAGCTCGCCGGAGGGCGCGGAGGCCGCCGCCGTGCCCGAGGGGCCCCCGGCGGCGGCGGCGGCGGCAGCGGCGGCCGCGCCCGCGCCGAGCTGGTTCTGCTTGTGCAAATCCTCCAGGGCCTTGACGAAGCCCTCGGCGAACTCCTGCTCCTCGCTGGCCGCCACCTTGGGGTAGAGGAACTGCGTGCTGGTCGGCGTGGTGGTGACCAGCCCGTTGGACTGGATGATGAGGCGCTCGAGCTCGGGGGAAGCGAGCTTGAGCAGCCCCAGGTCGGGGGAGGCGAGCAGGCCGTCGGGGGGTGCGGTGCTGGGGGCGCCGTCGGCGCGCAGGGGGGCCGGAGGCTGCGCGGCCGCCGGCTTGAGCGCCGCCGCCACCTGCTCGCTCAGGCTCAGCGTCAGCGCGTCCTTCTTCATCATGCTGCCGGCCGCCGCCGTCGGGGGCGCCCCGGGGAACAGGCGGCCCGGGGACGCGAAGCTGCCGCCGCTGCCACTGCCGCCGCCGCCGCCCAGGCCGCTCAGCGCCTCATCGCCGTAGAAGGGTGTTTCCATCCTCCGCCTCCCCCGCCGCGCCGGCCCGGGGGGGAGTGGCCGCGGCCTCCCGGGGGGCCCGCGCCCCCCCCGTGCGCTCGGCCCTGCGCCCGCCCAGGCCGAGGCCGCTGCGCCCGGCCCTCCGCTGGCGGCGGCTCTTGCGCCGCGCGGCTCGTGCGTTCTCTTATAGCCTCGGCTCGGCGCGATGAGCTCACCGCCCCCGTTCGCCATTGGGCGCGAATGACGTCGGTCATTTGCATGGAGGGGCGGGGCGAGGCCGCCGACGCCCGCCTGGCTGCCGTTGCCCAGGCGACGCGCGGTACACGGCACAACAGCGCGCTGCCTTGTGGGTTGACGTCATGGGGGCGGGCCGCGCGCCGAGGCCCGGTCACCCCGCCCCGGGACCGCTGTGTACGACCGATCTCCCCAGCGCCGCCTCCCGCCAAGGCACGTCCCGGGTGGCGTGATGCTCCCGGCCGCAAGGCGCCCACCCGCCGGGGCCCCCGCCCCCTCGAGGCCCCGCCCCGAGTCCGCGCGTGGGGCCTGGGCCGGGCGGGGCGGGGGCGGGGCAGGTGCCGGTCTCCGGGGACGGAGGGGGATGGGCGCCAGTGCGGATAAATAACTCCTCGGCGCCTCCCTCGCCACTACGGCGGCGGCGGCTCTCTCAGCGCCTCGTAGGTGCTGGGGGGCGCGCCGGGGGTGCGGGGCAGGTCAGTCTTCCCCGCCCTGCATCCCGGCTGCGTTTGCTCCAGGAAGACGGGGTAGGGGAGAGGAGGGTCGCCAGAAGTTGCTTGGAAGCTCTTCAGTCCTGATAATTTTCACTGGGTGGGGTCTAGAGCCCTGCCTTTACAGATGGGAAACTGAGGCTCAGCAAGATGGAGTGACACCCCGACACCCCGGAGCTAGCTAAGAGTCACAGCAGGGTCAAGGCTGTGAGCAGGCCTGAGCTCTTATCCATCCATAGAACCCCAGAACGTGGGAGTCCAGGCCTCTGGGCAGCCGCTTCCGTCGGCTGCCCACATTTTAACTCTGGATCTGCCAGGGCCTGACGTGGGTCCCTGGATGAGGGTGCCCCACTTCATGGGCTCGGCCAATGAGGCAGAATCCCAGCTACTGTTACGGCTGTTAGGCTTAATGGGCCACCATTAAGAGTGGCTGGAAAGGGGAGCTCCTTCCCACCTCAGGGCCTTTGCATGTGCTGTGCCCTCTGCCTGGTATTTCCTGCCCCCAGTGCAAAGTGTGTCCTCAGGGGGCTCCCACCCCCAGACTTCATTCCTTTATTGCAGCCTATGAATCTGCCAGAATGATGGGGTGAACTGTCGTCCCTGGAGGGCAGGGACCTTGTCTATCCCGGGCATGTTGGGTGCGCAGCATCCTGCACGGGGCCTGGCGCACAGTGGGTGCCCGGCGTTAGGGGAGAATGCTGCCTGCGGGTGGCTGTGGCGAGTCTCCATCCTCAGTTTGTCTGACGGGCCAGTGGACATGAGTACCCCGTTTCCTACACCCCTTCCTCACCTGGCCCTGCCCCCAACTGGGCTCCGGGGCAAAAAGGCCATAGGGGAGGCCGTCACCATCAGCAAGAGACCTGGCTTGTCCTTAGCTGGGATGTAGTGAGGAAGTGAGAGACAGAGACCTGGCCTGGCGGGGCAGAGGGCTGGGCTGTGGGCGTCTTTGTCTCCGGATGGGCAGGGGAGGCGTCTGCGCCCCACACACGTGGGGCCGTGTGTTCTAGCCTGGGCGAGGGCCCCCTAGTGGGAGGAGACCCAGCCCTCAGACCTACAGCCCACCCTGCCCTGGGACCCCTCTCTGCGCCTCATGCTGGGGGGCCAGATTGGAGGAGATGGGGTCATGCTGCTCCCCGAGGTGGAGGTGAGAGGGCGGCCCTGCCCTGCCCTTCGGCCTTGGCCTTGGCAGCTAGGGCAGTGGTCAGCGAAACCGTAGGCTGAGCTAGCCTGAGCTGAGTGGTGGACTCTTCTCAAGGCAGATGGGCCGTGAGAGGCCAAGGCATGTTACCTCTCTGAGCCTCAGTTTCTCCCTCGTGAAAATGGAGCATGTAATCCCCCCTACTTTGTGGAGTATTGTGATTTTTACTGGGGGGATTCGAAGAAGTCCTAAGGGCTCAATAAATGTTTTCTGTAATTGTTTTACTTTATTATTATTTGGCCAAACTTAACTGCAGTTCTTTGGTCTTTAGTTCTCTAAGCTTTGAGAGCCCTTACTTAGCCTCCTGGAAAACTCCTACTCATCCTTCAAAACCCACCTTCAATGCCCCCTTCTCAAAGAAGACTTTCCTAATCATGTCCCCTGGGATTCCCCTATTCCTCCATCTGGCTAAGCCCTGTCCCTCATCTGTGTCTGGCTCTGTCTCCCCCATACAGGAGGAGGGGAGGTCCTCAGGGCTGGATCGGGAGGACTTGTCCTGGCCTCCTAAGTGTGGGGAGCTACCCTTGGCAAGCTCTGCTACCCTACTCCTCCAAGGGCTCCTCTGCCTGTGCATTTGCCGTTTCTACTGCCTCAGTGCCCTTCCCTGCCCTCACTTTCTTCCCCCAACCAGGGAGCCCTCCAGACACCCCATTCCTGTCCCGTTTGTCCCATTGCTGACCCCACAGCAGCTGTGTCCAGCTCTGTCCTCCAAGAATGGAGGCTTCTCAAGGGCAGCTCTGAAGTCTGTTGGGACAAGTGGGGGGGCCTCTAAATCCATGAACTAGGGATCTCTCATTCATTCATTACACATGCATTGTTTGAGCACCTACTGTGAGCCAGATGGTGGGACTCCCAGGATGAGGCAAACACGTGCAGCTTTGAAGGGCGCAGCGTGAGGGAGAACTTGGCGAGCACAGCTTTGAGGACAGTAAACGGTGTCCCCTCCATAGAGGGTGAAGGGGCGTGCACTCCAGACGGGGATAAAGAGAAGCTGGGGCAAATCAGGAACGGATGGAGGACGGAATGGCCGGGCAGCAGGAACAGCAAGTGCAAAGGCCCTGGGGTGGGAACCAGCCGGACATATTGATGGGAGGTGGGAAGGCAGGTGGGACTGGATTGAGGAACCCATGGGAGCCAAAAGGAGAGACGGTAGGGAGGGCCTGCACCTAAGCCCAGGTAGGATCTGTCCGCAAGGCAGTGGAAAATGCAGATGGGTTGGGGGGAATAGGGTGCAGCCCGGAGCTCTGCATCTTCTCTGCTTTATCCTCGCAGCAACTGCACGAGTCTTGCAGGGAGTGTTATTCCGCTTCCCAGAGCAGTGTCTGCAGAAGGTGTGGCACCTGTCGCGAGTCCTGCAGCCCAGCTGGAGAGAACCCCGCCCTCCAAGCGGAGGCCTCACCTGACGCCCCCACCCACACCCGGGTGGATATTTCCTTTCTTTTTCTTTTTATTTATCTATTTATTTATTTTTGAAATAGTCTCTCTCTGTTGCCCGGGCTAGAGTGCTGTGGCGTCAGCCTAGCTCACAGCAACCTCAAACTCCTGGCCTCAAGCGATCCTCTTGCCTCAGCCTCCCGAGTAGCTGGGACTACAGACAGGCGCCACCATGCCCGGCTAATTTTTTCTGTATATTTTTAGTTGTCCAATTAATTTCTTTTAATTTTTAGTAGAGACAGGGGTCTCGCTCTTGCTCAGGCTGGTCTCGAACTCCTGAGCTCAAACAATCCGCCCGCCTCGGCCTCCCGGAGTGCTACGATCACAGGCGTGAGCCACCGCGCCCAGCTGGTTGTTTTGCTTTTAATAATTGGGCATTGAATTTAGTAAAGTCAATATGATAATGACTATGTACTTCCTTTTCAATCTGTTACAAAAGTAAATTGTATTGGGTGGTTTCTCAATGTTAAACCTTTCTTGCATCATGGAATAAATCCCACAAGTGATTATTTATAATCCTTTTTTGTCTATTCCTGGGTTTGATTTTTGCATATATGTTTGTGAGGGAGGTTCATGTAAAATTTTCTTTTTTTTTGTTACACTTTATTTGGTCTTTGTTTTTTTTTTTTTTTTTATTTTTTTTATATTATTATTCCAAGGTATTGTGAGGGTACAAACATTCTAGTTACACTTTATGTCTTTGCCTCACCCAAATGCAGGTTAAAGGCATGCCCTTCCCTCCCTTTAGTGCTCCCCGTGTCCTTTAGTTG
>CAUYSK010027193.1:0-22048 GCA_963575035.1 Avahi laniger | reverse complement strand
AAAAAAAAAAAAAAAAAAAAAAACCTTTGGGACGTCCTGGTTTTATAACATCTCATTCTAATGGGAAATAATCCATTTCTGTGAGAATTAATCCAGTCTCACCAGAGTGAGAAATCACTCACTACCATGAATGGCACCAAGACATTCATGAGGGATCTGCCCCATGATTCAAACACTGTAGTTATGCCTCACCTCCCGACACCACCACATCAAGGACCAAATTTCAACATGACTTTTGGTGGGAACAAACCATATCCAAAGTACACCACTCCTTATGTTTTCATTTAAAAAAACTCAATTATTTCTTCTTTTTAATATTTGCTATTCTAGCACATAATCTGCTGCATATCCAATCCAGTGAAATTTTCATTTTATGGGTTTTATTTTTACTATCTAGAAATTTCATTTGTGTCTATCTTATGTTTTCTTTCTATTCTCAATATGTTTAGACATTCCTTCACATAACTGAATGCTGTTATGATTTCGATTTTAAGGTCCTAGTCTGCCAATTTTATAACCTCTGTCACTTCTAGGTCTGCTTTTATTAACCAACTTTTTTGTTGTTTTTAGATCACATATTCCTGATTTTTAGAAACTCTAGTAACTTTTTATTGCATGCTAAACATCATGATGCTGGATTGCGAATATTGTTTTGTTTGTTATCTCTATTTTTCTATACTTCCTTTTTTAATTTTTTTTCTGATTGTTTTTTTTTTTATTTCAGCAAATAATGGGGGTACAGATGTTTAGGTTACGTATGTTGCCCTTGCCCCCACTCCAAGTCCCACCGGATGGTGCGCATCACACTCTTTGTGTATGAATATATCCGTCCCCATCTTCTGCCTCCCCGCCCGACATCCAATAAATGTTATTCTTATATGTGCACTTATGTGTTGATCAGTTAATACCAATTTGATGCTGAGTACATGTGGTGCTTGTTTTTCCATTCTTGGGATACTTCACTTAGTAGAATGTGTTCCAGCTCTATCCAGGAGAATACAACAGGTGCTATATCACCGTTTCTTAAAGTTGAATAGTACTCCATGGTATACGTATACCGCATTTTATTAATTCACTCATGTATTGATGGACACTTGGATTGTTTCCACATCTTAAAGATCAATAGACTTTGTTCTAGCAAACAATTAAATTGGTCTTTTCATGGCCTTATTCTTCATTTCAATGATAATTCAGTCTTTCAACTAAGGCGTGACACCTTTGAAATTTCCACTGAATGCCCAAAGTGTTTAACAAGGATTCTCTGCTCTGGATAGTGAGAGTTTACAAACTCCCTGCTTTTTGTGAGCTTTGAAAATTCTGCAGAATTTCTAAGCTCTGTATTGTGAAATTTCACGATAACCATCACTGAGTTAATGCTCAGCAAAGACTCAAAGCAACTTTGATGTAGATTTTTGGGAGATTTCTTCTCCATAACTCCTTTTTCTCATGAAACATATCTTGAATCTACCAGCCTCCTCAGCTCCCACAATCTCAAACTCAATTTTTTCAAATCAGCTTGACTGCCAGAATTTTTATTGTTTTTATTTTTTCTACTCATAGTCACAATATTACTTCCATGCAAAATTTGAGGGTCATTGTAGGACATACTTTGTTTTTTTCACTTCTTTCAAGGATCGCAGTTTTTGAGGGTTCTTAGACTATTATTTGAAAACTACTGTTTCCTTTTCCCCGTGTTTTATATTTTTTTAAAGTTTGAAGGTTAATTCATTTCTTGCTGCTTTATCATGGCCAGTGGTAGAAATCTGTGTACATCAGTTTTAATTTATACCCTCAGTTAGGTTATTGAATTACATATCTCATTACTAGATATAGCAGGGCAGGGAAGTTATTAATATTAAAGAGACTCTAATCATGGGTCCAAATAGCAGATCTAAATACTACAAGAACACTGCTACACAGAACATGTATTCATTAGCATAAAGGCTATTAATTTTATTTTTAATTATTGAATGATTGCTGTCCATAATATATGTATTTTAAAGATACATCTATATTTGCATAAAATTGGTTCACGTACCTGGTAGGCCAAGCACATAAACACTTTCAAGTAGCATTCTATGTTTAGTCCTTTTTTTTTGGCTCTATGTTCTCCTATAGAACACAAAATAAAAGATTTTATAACATTCTCAAATTATGTTTTATCCTTCATGCTGCTAATATATTATTTTTGATTCCAATGTACCTTTCTTGCAGAGTGTATAACTGGCAGACAGATGGTGTGTCATTGACTATATAGAGTGTAGACTGGTTTTGTGACTGTCAGTAAATGGTTAGATATGTAGTAGAATCATCATGGACATATTTGACTGCAAAAACGTCCTGGTAGCAAAAAAACCCTACAATTTAAAGGTTATTTCTTATAAAAATAACCTGACAATTATGAATGGCCAAATCACTTAAACAACACCTTTACTAGCTAGATTGGTAGGCAGATAGATAGAGACATAGACATATATTGATGTATCTATCACTTTGTATCTATATATAATATATAAAAGTATGTAGATACATTGATACATCAATCCATCTGGGGTATGTGTGCATTTTTGTATACACACACACACACACACACACATGCAAACACATAATAAAAACAAGATATCCATATCCCAGTACTAGAATTTTCAATTTTCTGAAGGGATATACACGTTTGTATTTTTTTCAATATCCACAAGCTATTCTAATATAAGGCCCATCTGAAGATAACATTTTCAAAGGACCTAGTAGGTAGCATAATTTGACTTTTTTTTCTAATGTAAGAAAGATGAATTAAAAGTTTTTTTTAGTCACTCAGCCATATAGTGTCAAATTTGATTTATAAAAGCTTTCATGTCATTTTATTTTTTCCTACACCATGCTATTCACATCTCTGTAATTTACAGATTCACTTATGAATAAATTAATTAAATATAATGTTTCAGAGAGCACAGCTTTGTTTTTGCATACATTTAGTTTCCATTTTAAATCCAGTGATAGCATTCTCACCGTTTTTAGCAGTATTATTTTATTTGCACAGTAACAGCAAGAACAAAGAAGAAATATCTTAGGTTTTAAGTGCCATTTTTAAAGAGACAATTCCAGTTATATCTTGCTGCTTATCCTTGTTTTAAATAATAAGGGTATGTGAATTTATATTGTAACTCATTGTCATGTAAATGTATGAAGAGTTCATAAATTTAAATGTTTTTCAGACAACTGTTTGACCTGTTGTGGAAAGTTTTTCCTCAGGGGGAGCTCATCTACTTCACACTTGATAGCATGACACTTTCTGCATCTCATTGTCATATTTTAGAAAAAAAATAGCATACCGTCATTGTGAGAACAGAATGCCAACCAACTGATAAAACTTTAATTCTAGTTCAAAAAATTAGTTGAGTTGGGCATTGAAATGGGCTTTCGGAAACGAATTTGCCGAACAATAACAATGATAGTCTTGAAGTTCAACAAACAATGGACTCCAAGAAAGTTAAGTGTTTGCTTTTTTTTTTTCATTTTTTGCTTTGTTGTAATATGTTAAGTCAGATTTTTGAAAATATATTCACTATTTAACAGTGAATTTTAAATCAATGGAAAGAACGACTTAATGTAAACACTTCACATTAAATCCTGAAAATATGATGAATATTCAGAAGACATAGACAAGCAGATGGTCATTCTGGACATATTAGTCAACTTTCTGAACTAAAGATTTTGCTTCAAAGTTCAAAGAAAAAATTATTTTAAAGGGTTTGATCATACAAATAATGGAAAGAGTGTTGATGCAAATTCAGAGAAACATAAATCCTAATTTTTTCTCATTAAAAGTCTAGGTTAATAGTTTAATGTGAATAACTAAATACATTTTAAAATTTTAAGGATTCAAAAATTTGAATAGACCTGAGATTTCTTCAATATTTTTGTACTCCTTTAAAATGAGAAATGTGAGCACTAGACTTTTAAAAAAATCTTTTAAAAAACTTTGAATTGTAATGTACATGCAGAAAAAAAGCACAAATCATAAGTGTACAGCCCGGTATATTTCATAAACTGAATATACTCATGTAACAAGTAAGAGATTAAGAAACAGAATATTACCAAGAGACCAGAAGCCTCACATTCCCTTCCAGTCACAAATTTCTAGGATGACTTAGTTTTGCCTTCTTTGCCACTTTATACAGACATTGTGGTGAGACTCACTCATATTTTTGTGTGTAATAGTAGAACATTGATTTGATACAGCTTTCTTCCTTTATTAAATTAAAAATTATCAGATCTTTCACCTCCTAGGTTAAATTTATTTCTACATATTTAATTTTTTGGTACCTATTACAATTGGTATTGTCTTCTTGATTTTTTTCTTAGCCAGTTCATTATTGGTGTATAGAAACACTACTGATTTTTGTGTGCTGCTTTTGCTGTACCAATTTTATAGCACATTACAAAATATGTTTTTCTAGTCTTTAACAGTACTGTTTTATAGTTTAACAGTTAATGAATTTCATTTTTTCATACCTACTTATAAACTTTTAAATAAACCCTAAAAAGAAAACTCAAACTGAGCTGTGGGTGAACTTTAATCTTAATTACATCAATATTTAACTTGTAAATGGTACTTACTGCACACCTACTAGATGGCAAATTTTGACTTAGCTAATGATAGAAGTCAATCAATTATGATTCAAGAACTAACGTGTAAGGATTTGTCAAAATATTGCCTAAAATAATCAGCTTCTCTTGCACTAAAAAAAATATAGAACTTAGTGGTTAAAAGCATGGATATTGGTACTTGTTCTAATCTCATTTTGCCAATTAATAACTGTGATGTTAGGCATTTAAAAAATTACCCTGATCTGTATAATTTCCTATCCAGAAGAGGAGAAATAATAATTTTTATCTGTCGCAATTACTATAATGTTTAAATAATCTATATAAAAGCCATCACAATATCTGACCCAAGAAATGGTTTAATATATTTTATTAAAATATATTTATTAATAGTTATCCCAAGATATTTTAAGCTCAAGAAGTACATATTTAATTATTAGATGTCAAGGCCTTTGAAATAAAGTAGAATATTGTGCTGTATATTTTAGGGGTGCCTAAAACCTGATTTATCTCAAATTTTCCTTAGATACATTGTCATTGAAGTTCAGCATGTATAGTGTGAACATGATACAGTTTAATCAGAAGATCCAGATTTAAATATCAGTTCTTTCACCTGTCTGCTGTATAATTTGAATAAGATTTTAGTTCACTAGAATTTTCTTTCGATTCATGATTTTATACATGATTCTGTTTCATGTATGAAATAGAGAATATAATGTCTGCCTCATAGCAAAAAAGTAAAAGATAAAATGCCATTACTTACAGAGAGAGAGAGAAAGAGAAAGAGGGCAACTTTAATCTATTAAATTTTTGTGACCTTTAAGTTTGAAGTGTTCACATTCTTTTGGATTGAATTTTTATTATTTTTTATTAGAACACAATTGACAAAAAAAGGGAATATTCCATAAAATTTTCCTGCTTGGAATAATATGCACTTTATGTTCCTTTCTGCTCTTTATTTATTTATTTTTTTATTGTTGCATAAGCTATGAAAACACCTTTATTCCACTGAATTTAAAGGTGGTAGTTCAACGTAATATGACAGATTATTTTTCTCTTTCATATCAAGTAGGTAATTATTTTGACTCAGTCATTCTGAGACTAGACAAAACCAAGTTTCAGTAAAAGAAGGAGCCTTTGTTCTTAGTAAAATTCTTACCACTGCCAACACTATTCATTAAGTTTAACATTGTACTAAAGACAGTATTAGATTCTGTATAGCTAGAAAAAAAAACACTTGATTTATCTGAATATTAAAAGTATGGATATTTTAAATATTAACAGAAAAAATAATAATTATTATTTATTTATATTAACCCAATAACTTAATGTATAAAAAACAGTTTATTTGTATCTGTACAGTAAATACAAATATTTAGAGTTCTTAGTTCAATAGTTTTCTTCTACTGATTCTAAAATTATAAACCACTGTTCCAGAAATTGCAAAAAAAATAAAGCTTCTTTATTCACTCTTCTTGTGCTTTCATAATTATTACAAAATTAATTAACATACATAATTTAATGTAGTACAAAATCCCTCCCAATTGAATTTTTAATTTAAATTATAACAAATTTTAAAGCTCAAGGGATTTTAGAGTTTATCAAATCCACCTATTCCAGATAAGTTAAGAGAAGTGGTCAGATTGGATGACTTATTCAAGAGCCTTGCTATTCAGTAGTAGTAATAGAAAAATAGTTTGATTTATTTAGAAAAAAATAATGCAGGCTCATTGAGAATTATCAAAGTATACAATGCATGATGAGGTTGTGACAGGAGAAGGAACAAAGTTTAGACCATGGAGACCTTTGTATGTTAAACAGTTGTGACAACAGTGTTCTTAATTGCAGCACTATTGAAATTTTTAATCAGATAATTCCTTGCAATAGTGCATGATGGGATATTTACCACTATTCTCGGCCCCTACCCAGTAGATGCCAGTAGTACCTCCACACATACCTCATTTGTGATAGTCAATAGTTTACAGACTGACAAATGTCTTGTATGGACAATATCATCCGCTAACAGAGAACTACTGATTTAAAAGGATGGCCACTGATTTTTTTAAAGAAATATAAAATGCTAAAATTTTTATTTTGGAAACATTCCTAAGAAAGCATTAAAGAAGATAGACTGTATTAGAGAAGATCATAGTCAGGCTCACTAGAAAGTGATTTTAGAATTAAAAATGAGAGCTTATGAGAGTACAGTAAATCAACTTAGAAAATGTTATGAAAAAAATCTAAACAATATTTATATGGTGAATATGATGATAGGAATCATTTGTTATATTTTCTAATTTAAGTCCAAATGTGTTGTTTTCACAATTTTACAAATGAGAAGAATTAGAATGAGAAAAGTTAAATAAATTGCCCACCATCAACCAGTAGGTTGTGGAGCTAGAATAGGAGGTAAAACTAGCATTTAAAACAAGATTTTATAAATTTAAAAGTTCATTATTGTCTTATGTTGCTACACTGGCTCTACTAAATGTGTTATAGCCAGTTATAATTATAGTCCTAGACTACATATTTAGATTTGGTGAGTGTGCCTACAGTCTAGCATTTGACATTTTGCTTCACTAACTAAAAGTTCACACCTCGTTTCCTCACATGTTTTTTTTGTATATTACACTTTTTTCTTTTTATTTGTTTTTTCTTACACACCTTTATCTTTATTTTATTCCTTAGTTTCCAATATCTATCGACTAAATTGCTTAATTTCAGACTATAATAACACAATGGTGAAATAATGGTGAAATAATTCTTAAAATAATGGTTATTTCAAAAGTTCTGTTACCTACTTCTGGGAAATGTTCAGTTTATATTATAAGATATAATAGAATGTATTTTGAAAATCATTTTTCAATGCACAAAAATTAGCTAAAGTTTGTGGGTTTATTTTCTCAATTTAATGACCACTGACTCATGGTCTGTCTGAAAGACATGCTATTGTTCCTAAATTAATTTAAGCAAATATATTTTCATAATCATTACTTGGAAAACATCTGTACTGGTAAGCAACTTTTGGGACAACTAACAGATGCTTGGACTAGAACAATCTAAATAAATAAGGATATTCTCATATTGTTATATGCTTAAGGGCTGCACTTTGATGGCAGCTAGTATTCATTTAGTGATTCACTGATGTTAAAGCAAACAACTCAGTGATTTCCTTGACTTTTCTACCATGGCTGCAAGATGACTGCTGAAGAGCCAAGTCTTTCATTAACAAGAAGAAGGAAAGGGAAGAAGATCAACTGTGTCAATTATTTCATGGGGAAAAAAAAAAAACCCAAACTTTCATAGAAGCCTCCTGAAAACATTTATTTACAAGTATTTTACTGTGATTCACATAGTCAAACCTTCATCCAAGGGAATCTGTAAAAGTGAGTATTTACCTTTTCCAGTTTCTGAGGTGAAGACATGTTAAGAAGAATAATTAGGAAATGAGTGTCGTTAAGCCATACAATAGACTCAAAAGCTGTTGATGTGGTTGTTCAGTGAAGATCTTTGGTTTCAGGACGAGTGCACATAAAAATGCTAAAGATTACAATACTGTCTTTGCCCATTTGATGGTAAAGGATGATACTGAATAAACAACTGGCATACGTGTGTACAAAGAACTCTATCTGGGTAGTATAATAGAACTTTTTTCCCAATCTTAAGCATATTCATCAATGAATAATTAGTATGTACAACTTAGATATTTCTATAGACATTAAACCAATAAATATCTGTTATACTCTGTTATAGGTAAAGCTGCTTGATATATCCAAACTAAGCTTATATTTCACAGATATCATAAAGCTCAACATCTGTTTTTATGACTTGTAGTTCAGTCTAGGAGGGTTCCTAAGCTATCACATACTGAGGTTAAATCCTATTTTCTTTTATAAGCTTGTGAACAATAAATCAAGGCATTAAATTCAGTATCTATAAGCATTCTTGACTGATGCCTGCTAGGAGACTAGTAATTTTCCACACTTTCATACCAATATTCTTTAAATATTTATTTAGTAGGAATAGTATTGGCACTTCCGTAGATTGCTTTCTTGTTTCAATTTAGAGGTGTTGTCCAAAGGTGGAAGTGAGACAATTTTAGATATTTTTTGTCTGTATGTAAGCACATAGATCCCTGAGTTTAAGTAGCATTATATTTCTGATTTATTTCAGTAAGATATTTAATATTTTTTAAAAATTCTCATCATAGAAACTGCTGAGCTAGACAGTCTTAGTGAAATTTCATCCACGAAGTGATGAATACTATTGGTAGTGGATTTCATTCCTCAATTCAGATTGTACCACTAATTTTGGTGAGCCAACTCAGAAGTATAGGCTATTAGTTATGAAATTTAAGACCAGAAAGTATTTTGTTTCTTTAAACACTGGCTAATTATTCATTGTTTATTGTCTTTGAGTTAGTAACTTTATCATCACCATATTTCAAAAGACCTCAAAACTTTTTTTTCCTGTTAGCCAACATCTTGTTTCTGTCTTTGTCAGTTGGCGCATTATTTAGATATATTTTAAAATGTCCTTAATAAGCTGTTTCAGTTTCCATCACTCAGAAAATGAAACCAGTTTTACATCAAGAGTGCTGTGGATAGTCAAGTGAGAGAGTGAGTTTATCTTAGTAAAACTTTCTACATTTTCTGTAAGCTTATTCAAAGGGAAAATATAAGTGAAATTGATTTGTATATTAATATGTGTGAAATATAATTGTTTATTAATATTCCATTAAATCAGAATAATTATGTTTTATCTTCTTTTATTTCCCATAGATTGAATGTAAACTCTATGAGGGGAGCACTTTGTAATTGTTATTGTTGTTTTTAACTCTTCTACCTCCAGCACCTAGAATATTGCCTATCACATAGCAGGAGCTCCATAAATACTTGTTAAAAAATATGTAAATAAATTAATTTTCTAAAAATATATTATACTTATCTAAACAAATTGGTATATTTGTACAAATACAAATCTACACTCTTGATATAATACCATATATATCTAAACAAAAGTAACGGTATACTCTGATAATTTTCAAACATTTTATTTCATAGAGATAATATGTTTAAAGGCATAATTAAGCAGAACTGATTAGAAAATTAAAATACCATAAAAAATAAATGTTCTAAGGAATCATGCAACATTATTTATTTGAAGTATAAAATATTCTCAAAAATAACACCCAGAAGAGGCTTTGAGGAGTATCTCTAATTTTCAGATGAGAATATAGAGTCCCAGAGAGGTGAGTGAACTTGCTCAAATGTCTACATCTAGTGATTCAATTATAAAGAACCAAGGTTAAATCAAATTTTCCTCAGATTTTTTTTTTATATTTGAGGCCAAACTTGCAAGTTGAGAAGCAGAAGATAATATTGAGGTCATTTGGTGAGTAGGCTGTGAGGGAAAGATTGAAATACACAATATAGGACAGAAATGACATTGAGAGCAGGAAAGTATAAAAAAAAAGGAATGTGGAAATAGTCAGATGTGAAGGGAATGGCAGATGTCAACATACAAATACTGTTAATATATCATCAAGGTACAAAATAGTTTTCTAAGCTCTGAGTGGAACAGGAAGAAATTAGAGGTACTAGATAGAGAAGGTATATGAGAAAACTATTGAGAACACTGAGCCTTGGGGTGGAAAACAAATGATTAGTAGAATTCTAAGCAATGGTGAGGGTCTGCAAATGTTTGCATTGCACCTGGATTGTTGCAGGTTTGTGTGGAAAAAAAATAAACGAAGGTTTATGAAAAGTATACATGCATGATGACAAAGTTAAGAGAGTATCTTAAGGACTCTTTTTCTTACAAATGACATAAACCCAAATCACATGCTAAATTTATTTGATTATTTACAATAAAACATCATTTTGGCTCAGTTTCTAGGAACAGAACATTTGAATGGTAGAGCTGTTTTCAATTATAACTAATTTTACGTGATCAAAGATCACATCAGAAATATATCTGTCACTCAGTGCTGTTTTTCTCCATGTGGGGTTTGTATTTCTCCATTCCTCAGGGAAAGAAGATAATTTAATTCTACTGCTTTGACAAATCTAGCTGAAACAGAGTGCTTCATTCCCTATTATTTTGACCCAAGTGTCTGGATTGAGTTTCTCTGATTTGGCTTAAATCACATAATCAACATTAAATTATTCATTGTGGCTAGGAAGAGACAGGAGGTGCGGTTTCCCATCCACAATTGCAAAGAGTGAGATTGGGAGTAATTGTTTCCCCAAAGGAAATTCAAAGGAAATTAATGTTAAAATAACAGATGCATACTACAAGGTGTACCAGTTTAAGTAAATGTCTAAAAATGTGAAAATTTAAAAACCACCATTGTGATTCAAAATTGTTAAAATAAAATACATTTTTGGTGAAAGTTTGCTGCCATGGGGACTATTAAAGTAGATGTCTATGAATACCAATTATTCAATGATAGTTGTTAAAGCACGGTAAGAAAGACTTTATTTAGGACTGTAGTGATAGATATAGAAACCAGTGCAACTGGATTTTATAATGGGAGAGAAGAATTGGCTCCGAATAAAACAATGGCAGGTGGAAATTTATAGCCAAGGAGCAGGGTAGGGGGTCAATGGATGGAAAATTACTAAGAGGAAATATCAAAGGTAAGACGGATTCTGACTAAGCCAACATAACAGGATTCTTGCTGAAGACAATGATCAGTTATCATATAGAGGATAATGGGGGGAGGGCGGGCATCTTGCTTAATTGACTTAGTAGGGCTCTTTGCTAAAACTGGATTTTATAAAGAAGTGAACAGATAGGAGATGTTTCAGAAGCTGATTCAATTTTGGTCTAGTAGAAAATCTTTGTCAGTTTGGCGTTCTTAGAATTGCATAAATGAAAGAGTTTTCTTGGTGAAAATTTGCTTCAGTGGGCAGTATTGAAATTGATGTCCAAGAATATCAACAGAGCAAAGAAATTCAGATGAGAAAACCCAACGCCTCTAACATGAGAGCACTGGGTAGTATACAGATACTGAAGGTATAATCTCACAGAGAGAGCAAATTAATTTAAATGGACAGAAAAAAAAACCTGTAAAAATAGAAATAGGGGCAATGTGTTCAGAGGGAATGAAAATCATTGGAATGCCAGTACCCAGCACAGTGCCTACTACAAGGAAGACAGCAAATTAATATTAGTTTAATCTATTCAGATAAGGTAGAACATTATAAAATCCAATGATGATTGTGTTGGCAATTAGGTACTTTGGAAAGATAATGGATGACAGTGTATTCAAACATTAATAGATCATAGTTTCAGAATATTTGACAGGTGAGCAATGGAGCTCTGCCCAAGCTTATGGGCTGCTGCTGGAGTTGAATAAAGAAAATGTGTGTGACGAAGATGGGTATAAAACCTACGGCAAAGTTCCTTTCTTTCAGAATGGGTCAAAGCCAAGGTTACCTTGCAGAAATGGATTTTCTGGAAAAATGGAAATAGGCAATTTCTCTTAATACTCTCGTTGAAAAAAATCCCATTTTATTAGAGTAATGATAGGTGATAAAACATGCCTTACTTCCTCTCCCATTTATTAATGAATTAGAATGTACAACACCCTATTGATAATTGACATAAAAAGCTCATAAGCATCATTAAAATCTTTCTTACCAGGCAGTCATTTTAATTTTACAAAACCAGTATTCCTATTACAAAATGGTATTACATTAAAATGAGTTTTATTGTACTATATGAAAAAAAAGTATGATGAGCATTTTTAAGAACATGAGCATAGGTGGTACAGAATGCAGTTTAACATTTGGCTTATGTTCTTAGAAAAAATGTTAAAATGATAGTAAATAAGTACTTTTGGTTTGAAAAACTGGTTATAATTTTTTAAATTACATATGTTTTATTACCTAGAATCTTTATTGCTGCAACTTTAAAGTAGTTAGAATGACTAGCAAAAAAAGGTCTATGAACTAAAATCTAAAATGTAGGTTAGGCTTTAAAACATTGGGAAAAGTACTGAATTTGGCAAATATGCATGCTTTGTTCCTGGCAATGATAATATATAGTTTTATCATTTACTGCTTGATCCTCCAGTGGATAATTTAGAAAGTGCCCTCTCCAAACAGTTTATCCTTAGTACGCACAATATCACTAATTAAAATGTCCCATTAATGTCTTCATTTTATTTCATAGCTCAGTTAGTTTTTTAGCCAGGTGAACTAATATATGTCTATGATTAGCTTACATTTTGAATCCTGTCCAATAATTATTCATAATCATTCTATGCCATTTCCAGCTTTGAACTAGCTCCATATGCTGAAAACTTAAAAAATGCTCCTCTACTCTATTTCTTTTATGTTACAAATTTTATAACTTTGCCAAATACAGTCTTAGATGCTTAGATCTTATCTGACAGCTTTTATTTATGTATAGTTAAATTAGAAAATATCTTCATTCCAAGTTTCTTTAGTTCATGTGTATTATGGAACTAATTTACAAACAATTTATTTGATCATTTGAATTTTATGTAAATTAGTTTAATATGCTAATATCTATGACTGAAAGAAAATGTGGCAAGACTACATGGTACTGGGATCACAGAATCTGATCTATGAGGTAGGGAAAGGAGGGAAGAGATGAGAACTGACAAGCAACAAAGAAGGTCCAAGATAAACCGCAATTAGCCTTGTCTTGCCCTTGCCCTGTACCTCACTGATTGATTTAAGCCTTATATGTACATCAATATGTTATTAATTTTGTATTTTTCTAATAACTTGTTTAAAATTAAATTTTTAAGTTCTTAAGACATTTCGGTACACATTTTTAGGAATACTTTGCCAAGTATATGATTCAGGAAATATAGAGTCATACCTACATGTGGGGTCAGATTTCAGTGGACTTTAGGAATGATGACACTGAGATGAGGAGGTGTATGGTGCTCTTTACTGTGCCAAGATTTTTATATAACTTAATTCACTTCAAACTCATAAAACCAGTTGCATGACCTTGGGAAAGCCATTCAACTTCAGTGACCTTCAGGGCTTTTCTGTTTGTTTTTGTTTTTCTTGTGTGTGTGTGTTTAATAAATTAGAGTTTTGGAATAGAAGATCAGGTACTCAATCATTCCCATTGTAACTGAAATATAATGTTAATGGAAGATTGGATATCCCTAACTGAAGGTGTGGACCTGACTGATGTAGGAGTAATCCTGTTTTTCTTGACATTGACACTTGCGAGAATTCAGGCATAGTGAGGAAGTACAGAATATCCCCAGGACTACACACCCATTCCAGGATGGGTGTGAAATGAATTTCTGCTAGTGAGCCTAGAGATATTTGCTAAGTGCCTCTGGAAAGTAATATTGTTCTTAGACTCTTCCTCTAGACATATGCAATGGTTATAATGCATGTTTATTTATCCCTTGACATAGTATCTTATTGTTCGTTGGAAAGTAAGAATATTCTAAAATAAAATATAAAAGAATAAAAGTCATAAACTTCAAGAATATCCATTCAATTATATTTCCTTTATATATTTTAATCTTTCCACTTGCTGAATAAAACGTAATCACGAATTGTGCCCTTCTCCTTCAATCTGTCTATGTATCATTTTTAGGAATTAGTCAAAGAATTTCAACTGAAAATGAAATTTAGAACATGTCTGAATGTGAATAAACCACTTTTGGAGCGTTGCTTCATATTTTCAATCATAAAATCGAAATGCATATCCAGCGCTCTTAGTTCTTTTAGTGAAATGAAAGCAACCCACTGGTCCCATTCAAACAAAATTTCTTTTCTTTTGGAAATTGTTTTCATAAAGATATCCAAATAGTGGAGAATTAAAGCCATTTAATTTGCTTACGAATATATGGTTGCAACGTTTTGTTTTTATCTTCAGATTACAAGAAACTGACAAAAAAGCTTTATGTATAAAGCAACCTAACAGTTTTATTTTGGGTACATTACCAATATATTTTTATTTTTATTATTTTTGGGGGCTTATTATGATTTTATATATATATATTTATTTACTTTTTAATATTTTTCTTTATATTTTAAAATATTACAAGTGTACAAATGTTTTTGGTTACATGGATCATTTTTGTAATGCTTCAGTCAGGGTTATAAGTGGCCCATCACCCAGATAGTGTTCATTGTACTCATTAGGTAGGTTTTTGCCTAACCCTTTCTCTCCCCTCCCCACTGCTTGATTTCTATTGAGTTTACTTACCTCTGTGCACGTGTGTGCTCATCTGTTAGTTCCAATTTACTAGCAAGTATATGTGGTGTTTGTTTTTTCCATTCTTGAGATACTTCACTTAGAATAATGGTGTCCAGGTCCATCCAAATTGTTGCAAAAGGTATTAATTTATTATTTTTTATGGCTCAGTAGTATTGTATGGCATACATATACCACATTTTGTTAATACATTCATGAATTGATGGGTATTTGGGTTGATTCCAATCTTAGCAGATGTGAATTGTGCTGTAATAAACAGTTGAGTACAGGTATCTTTTTGATAAAATGACTTATTTTACTTATAGATATCCTTAGGGTGGTTGTTTTCTCAGTTGCTAGTCGTTTGTAGTATGTAGCAGTGGTTAACTGTGTGTCACCCATTTTATACATATCAACATTACCAACATATTTTTAAATAAGTGTAACTCATTATTAGCTTTATCCATTGAAAAACAACTCAGGTATGTCTTTTTATATAAGGTTATGAGAAATAAAAGTTCATAGAAATGATCATTAAAATGAGTTAAAAATAGTCTCTATAATATATGTAATGATTTGCTTAGTTTTGCTCATCTGACATTTGGTATTGTTAACAGTATAAAATTAATTTCCTCAAATATAAATACATTTTAATTAAAAATCATTAGACAATATCAGATATCAAACATATCACCTTTATCTGACTCTGTTTCATAGCTGTTCATTTGTGGCTTATAGAGGAAATTACAGACCTGTGATAGAAGGATATTAGATATAAAAATCATGTATTTAAAATATCCTCAAAAATAGAAAAGTCACTTTTTTCAAAAACTTTTACAATTGATAACTGCTCAATAGAGCTATCTTCTTCAAAATGTACATGTTATCCCAGAAGTTGGTGGGCAATGCCATGCTTTTTAATTATTCCTGGAAGTGCTTGAACACTTATGGGAATGATAGTGCTGTGTCATTCCAAATTGATTGAATCTGTGACATGTTCCTGGAAGTCACTTCATGGTACACTATTATACAAGAGATGAAGGAAAATTACTACAGGAGAGGGGGAAAAAATAAAAGCTTACTATACTGAGCAACAGTGATCCTTTCAAATATTATAAAGGATGTCACTTATTTCTGCCTCAATGTAACCTCCCTTCTTTTCATTAGTGTTACTACAGTATAGCTATTTCTATGAAAAAGTATCTATCTTCTAAGAAATGTACCTTTGATATAATGTCAAAGAAATGTGAATTGTGATCCTGAAACCTAAAAACCATGTTAGTAAACATTGTCACACCCACATACCATACTTTCAAGCACATGAATAAGAGAGCATACACACACACAAACTGACAAAAGAAATGGGTTTGTAACAGTTGTCAAAAAAATTGACTGCCTTACTATATATGTCTTGTTGTGAATAGTAAAAAGTGCCTGAATTCTTCTAATTCAGGCTTTAAGCAATATCTAATATTGGTCTCCTCCAAATGTTTTAGGTAGGGAAATATTTTAACAGTTGTCTCTAACTTAATTTTAAAAAGGAAAGAACATGCTAAAATAAAGTTAGGAAAGTCAAGGGCTAAGATGACTTAATTATATTCATTATTTCATATGCACCATAATGATTCCTTAGCTGATCTGATGGAAGTACACACAAAGCCATTTAAACAGTTTTTGGATAGACTATGTATAGAACATTTGTTTAGAAATTTCTTATGAAATATAGCTCTTTAACATTTTTGCTTCCTGATGTTATATTTGTATTATGTCACTTATTAGTCCTAACACATATTTCTAAAAGGGAAAATTTGGTCAGGGAAAGATATAACCTTTCTTGGTTTAAAATTTATGCCAACCCAAAGGATGGACATATTTGAAACTCAGACTTAAGGAGGGGGGGCAAGGGCAACATACATAACCTAAACATCTGTACCCCCATAATATGCTGAAATAAAAAAAAAATTTATGCCAAAGTATCCATACTCTGATTCTTTCCAGATCTCTGTTGCTTTAATTTCCAAATGCTGGAAAGAGTTTCCTAGTGTTTTTGTCTAATAAACAGAATAATTTGTTCTGCATGTTGTTAACTCCCCCAAATAATTTAAGGTGTGCTTTTTTTTAAGATCAAAACTTTTCACTCCTTTCCCCAACATTTTTTACCACACCATTTGAAAATTCTGAAAACACTTGTTTCAAGAAGAGGTTTCCGTTTAGAACTGGTCATCTGCTTTCCTGGGGGGATCAGTAGGGTTCATTTCATCATGGCTGATATTTCTGGCATCAGCAGAAATCTACTTCGCTCTTACCATTCTCTAACAATCAGGTTGTAATCTTCATATGATTTTGCATATCCCAAAATGTGACTCATCCTATTGCATCCCTAATACACAAATACTTTCATTGTATCACTGGAACTCAAGAACTGTCATCGTGGGGCTTCGCATCCTACATCCTCAAACTTTTCCCTGCACAATCCCTTCACCTCCTTTCTCTAATTTGGCTTTGACTCCCTTCTGAAGTCACTGCTTCCACTATAGCCCTTCCAGATGGCTTCTCTTTCCCATTTAGAGTAGGTGATTCTTTTAATTTCTACCTTCAGATTATCATAAATATACCCCCCAAGCACCCTCTCCCCTGAATCAGCTCCATCAAAGTTTTGTTTATCAGACATAAACTCTACCACCACTCCTTATGTAGTCTTTTAAATTAGTTCTCCTTGTTCAAGTACATTTTTAACATCTGCCTTACTGACATTCACTCTATGACTGTCTTGGCCATCGTTCTTCAAAAGTGCACTATATATTTGAATGATCCAACCAGCATCCTGGACACTTAGTTCCTTGTCCACAATTTCATTCATTTTTCTTCCACCTTGTACTACTAATATCCTAAAACTTGTCATTATAATATATGCTGCACATTCCAAATCTCAACTTCAATTTCAAACACCCTACCCTCAGAGCACTATCTGTAATGTTTAAAATTTATTCCTTCTAGATAGAAGTTGATTAATAATCTCATTCTCCTAGATGACTATTTCACAGGTTGTTTCTTATCTGCACAAACTTCCATAACCCGCCTTCTTCTAAACTGATAACCTTTCTATGTCAATGCCCTTCAGCCAAATATCAACAAGAATATTCGGTATTTTTATAGTTTACGCAATGATCTACATTTTATCTGTGCTTACACAAGATCATGAGGTGATATTTTGTCTGTTTCTTTGTTTTTGTAGTTTAGTCTAACTACATCACAGTTCCAGGTTGACCTTTTCTAATGCTGTTCTGTGAGATTCCTTATGTTCAATAAGAGAACATAAAGGCCTAGCAGGGAATGCCAGGGCAGCTTCTAACAACACTGAGCTGGTAGTCTGCTGCTTCTTAATGTCAGGGGATCCTTTTTCTTTCACTCTTTTTCTTAACTAAGAACAAAGTATTAATCAGAAGATAACTTTTATACCTCCCCAGTACCAAATACACTTACGTAATTTTGAAATACATATATGTTCAGCTAGTTTTTGACATATAGATAAACTGTCACTATACCTATACCAGGTAAACCCTTTCCCCTGTGTACTGGATTCCAGCAAATATCACTAAATCAAATAATTTCTTTCTACAGGTTCTCTCTCTTCCACAACATTAATTTTTCTCAATACTATGTCATCTACATCAGCACACAAATATTCTACATTATTTTCTATCTTAAAAATAAAAATTAAAACAATTTCCCTGTTCCCCTATCCTCCTCCAACTTCTATCATTCTCTTATTTCAAACAAAATTACCTCCTACTGTATGTATTCACAGCCATCAGTTCATGTCCTTCTATTACCCTCAAATCTCATCTAATCGTCCCCACAATAACATTGAAATAGCTCTCACCAAGGTCACTAATGACATCCACATTGTCCAAGCTACTGGTTAGTTCTCAGCCCTCATTATATTTGACTGATTAGCA
Organism: Avahi laniger; assembly: GCA_963575035.1. Taxonomy (NCBI): domain Eukaryota; kingdom Metazoa; phylum Chordata; class Mammalia; order Primates; family Indriidae; genus Avahi; species Avahi laniger. The sequence goes on along the minus strand of CAUYSK010027193.1, from coordinate 3,278 downwards.
GCATTGGATGAGATTGGCCCCTTATTTTTGAATCACTACTTTTCTTAAATTTTGCAATAGTGGGATGTCCTTGTATTTTTTTCTTAGTCCTTCTTAAGCTCTCTTAATGGAACTTTCTCTTCTAGCTGATATGTAAAATTTGAAGAGTATCCCAGGCTTACGTTCTAGCACAAATTATTTACTCTATTTATAGTCATTCCCCAGGTGGTCATATATAGATTATATGCCACCTAACTCCAAGATTTTATCTTCATTCCACATCTTTCTCCTGAATATTAGACATTTATCTAGTTATTCACCCAGTATTTACAAATTGGATCTCAAACGTAGCATGCCTAAAGCTATTCTCTTTACTGTTGTTCTCTGTAGAAGTGTTTAGTATCTGTTAGCATTGTAGGAATCCATTTAAAGTAATGTCCATTTCCCGTCTGGGATGATACAATGATATTTTCCAGACTCTCTTGCCAAATGGCTTCCTGTTAGTTTCTGCTGATGTGAGACACTGGCAGGAGATTGGAAGGTGGTAAAAGTTATAAAATATTTTTATGGCTTCTGAGAATGTCTCTGGCAATGGCTGCCCAAACGGTATTGAGAAAAACATAGGGGAATAGGAGTATTAAGAAAAATGTAGGGGAATAGGAGTAACAATGGAGAGAGCACTAGGACTGGGGTAACATTAGTTGTGCCACTAGTAGTAGCTGCATGGAGTGAGTAGATGTAAGCCCCTGGCTTTCTGTGCAGCCAGTTCAAAGACAGCAGCCTCAGTTGAGAAAGAACTCCTGGACTTGGAGTAACCTCATTGCCCCCATAATCCTCCAGCTCTAAAAGTAGCAGTGAATTTCTGCAGTTATTCATAGTTTTGGAATCTCACCTATCCCTTTTTGCTTCTACAGTTCTTCAATTACATTTTAGGGAAAAACAATTCCTAAATTAAACTACCTCCATTAAAATTCCTTGAATAGCTGCTATTTGCATGATTTAACACTGACTAGTAAAGCACCCAGCCAGAAGGACTCTGAGGAAAGGGACCTTTTGGGATTTGTTACCTGAGATAATTAGTCTTGAAAAAAGTAGTGATATCTTTATCAATGGAAAATAAACTAGAAGAGATATCATCACTAGGAGATAAATGCAGTGATTGATGACTTTGGTTTCGTTTTTCATAAGAGTGAACAAGTCTTCTTTTGGACAAAGGATAGTTGCATTCTATTAGGAAGAAGCATGACTATTCTATTTTACTAAATAGTCAAAGTAGTAGACAATGCCAAAAAGTGCCTTATCTCTCAATTCCACATCCACCCTTCTGTATCTTCTTTCTACCTTCAAGGTAGAAAACTTATAAATTGCATTTCCTAATTTCCTTTTCCAGATGGCTTACTCATTGTGTGCTTCCAGTGGAAGAGACAGGCAAAAGATTTGAATGCTGAAATCTCACTTATTTATTACTCAGACTACATATTCATTACTGGGTCATCTGGGAATTCTATTCCATGTCAATTTAACTCAGACAAGCAAAGTCATGGAACATTCATCATCTGGAACATTGTCAGCTATGTTGGTAAAGGTAAAAATTAAAGTTGATGTACTAGGTCCTGGAGCTTATTTTTACATCTTATTGGCCCAAGAAAGTCACTTGGCCACACATTTCTCCAAGGCTGCCAGGAATCTGAAGATATTTTGGGAATAATATTAATAAGCACCATAATACTTCCACCATAAGAAATTCTTGTGCTTCCAACACCTTTTTAAACAATTACTAACATTAAAATCTCTGTGCTAAAAAGTAGAAAAAAAGAAAACACACACACAAACTCTAGAATATGTTCAGCTTTTGTGATTGATCTTTAATGAAAACACCGTCTTAAAATAGTTCCTTCCCTAGTTTTCCTCATTGCGATATATTCCATGGACTCAGTTTTTTAAGCAAACAAATTCTTGATTCCCCTCTTTGTCTTAGATTGCATACCAAATGCATCAGAAAATCTGGCTACCTGAAAACTTTCCATCTCTTCCACATCTATCACCCTAGTTCAAGCCACCATCACTTCTCATCGCAGATATTACAGAAACTTCCTTACTGATCTCTTGACTTCCGTTCTCTTTCTATAACAGTACCAATATCACTTTCGATATGTAAGTCAGTTTTTTGCTCTCTTCAACCAATTCCTCCAATGGCATCGCATAAACTGTGAAATAAAATTTTAGGACCATAGTCTTCCATGCCCTGTGCAATCCGATCCTTAATACCTCTACGACATCCTCTCTTCCACTCTTCTCCTTGCTCATTGTCCTTTCACCATGCCCTCTTTGGCTTTGTTTTCTCCTCTCTCTGGGATATTCTTCAACAGATATATGATAATTCACTACTTCATTTAATTTAACTTTTTCTGCTCAAATATCAAGTCCTTCTCTTTCTTTAACTTATCTGAAATAGCACTCCTGTACTCTTCTCTATGTATGCCTTAATTTATTTGGTTTCATGACACTTTTTACTTTTTAAAAATTGTATTAAATATCTTTTGTTTATTTGTCTATTATCTGCCTCTCTAACTAAAATTTGGATTGCACAAAGGCATTAAGGTTCCATGTTTTTTTTTTTGAGGAGGGGCTAGAAAATTATGTAAACTCAATAAATGATTGAATGAATGAATGAATGCATTGTGTAAATTAAGCAATATTTGTAGACTTTTTGGTATCTCTGATATCATTTGTTTACACAAAAGGAATTAGAACATAATAACTTTGACATTATGAATAAAAGGCTTTTTTTCCCCTTTCTAGTGTCTCTGGATGCTACAGTACTACACGTCTAAGTATGGGGTGGTAGCTACATTAGTGATGGATTCAATTTGCACCAGTGTAGGTAGGTAGGCAGATATAAGTAAATAGATATAAACATTTAATTGAATAATCAAAATTCTTGGAATATGCAAAAACATTTTCTATTTAGAGATTTTTTTATGGTGATTCAAAGAAAAGTATACAGAATTTTTTTTTTTTTTTTTTTGAGACAGAGTCTCACTCTCTTGCCTGGGGAGAGTGCCGTGGCGTCAGCCTAGCTCACAGCAACCTCAAACTCCTGGGCTCAGGCAATCCTACTGTCTCAGCCTCCCGAGTAGCTGGGACTACAGGCATGCGCCACCATGCCCAGCTAATTTCTTCTATATATATTTTTAGCTGTCCAATTAATTTCTTTCTATTTTTGGTAGAGGTGGGGTCTCACTCTTGCTCAGGCTGGTCTCGAACTCCTGAGCTCAGAATGATCCGCCCACCTCGGC
>CAUYSK010027192.1:0-62102 GCA_963575035.1 Avahi laniger | reverse complement strand
TCGTGGTAGCCCCCCCCGGTGCGCCCCTCACAACGGCCGGGGGCTGGGGGGGGGGGGGGGGGGGGGTTGGGAGAAAAGGAGGGAAGGAGGGAGAGGAGAGCAACAGAGCAGGGGCTGCCGCAATGCGTGTCAAATTTGCCTTCTGGTGTTTGGCTGACACTTATGCTGTGTTTCCAAGACAGCTGTAAGGGGCTGCCTAGATGATCAGGGATTTTAGCAGCTGCACCGTGAAGAGGACATGTCGGTGTTTAGACTCAGGCAGAGTGGCGTTTCCTTAGTGGAAACCGCAGGTTTTCATTTAAGTCCCGAGAGAGGTCAGACCCTGGGCGTGAGTGGCACCCTCTGAACACTCAGGATCACTTGAGAGGTGCTTACGTTGTTAGGGAAGGGATACAATTACAAATTTAAAGTGGACTATAATATATCAAAAATAATTGTAATATTGTAAAAATATCTTCAGTTAAAAAGATAATACTAGTGTAAATTTAAAAACTCCATTTTTGATGTCTGGCTGCTGGGAGCTGTCAAGCCCCCCCTTTCTGCCTCTGCCCCACCTGCAGCATGCCTGAGTGGGCTGACAGGGAAGCCTGGGGCCCCTTTCTTTGGCACCAGTGGGAAGTGCAAGCCAGGTGGGGCCAGCCCCCCTGAGGGAGCCCCTCACCCCACCCCTCACCTGTAAGCTCCATCAAACTCTAAGGCAGTCTCCTTTCCTTGCTGTCTGAAGGCATTCTAGACCAGTTTGAAAGTTCACCCTGCTCTTGCAGGAAAGCCTCATGTGAACAACAAACATCTTCATACTCTCGTGGCATGTGTGTGGAGTCATCGATCTCTACGTCCAAGCCAACTTTTGGGAGTGGGGTCCATTCTACTAGTAGGGAAGGACCACAGCAACTGGAAAAGAGAATATTACATTAGTAATAATAATTTAAGACTTGATTAATCAAACTAAGGTGAACAAAGCAGAAATAAATCAGTAAAGATTACTAATAATCTATTTTCTCTCACTATAAATTATAATATTTACCAATCATATGCTTTAAATATGTGTAGTTTATTGCATGTCAATTTTACCTCCATAAAGCTCTTAAAAGGAAAAGATTATGAGACTAGATATTAAAAAATATAATTATAAAATAAGTAAAATCCAAGTATAGAATATTTATGAGACATAATTTCAAATACGAAAGTGCAGAAAACTTAAACTAGGTGCAAGTGTACATCGTGCACTATTTAACCAAAAAGATATATCTTACATGGCTATATTGGGAAGAGCTAAACAAATATTTAGGATAAGAAGTATTAAGATAGAGATGAAAGATCTTTCATAATAATAGAGAGTTCAAGAAATCAGGAACATAGAAAAATTATAAATGGGGACAATAACATAATTTCAAAACATAGAAAACTGAAAGAAATTAAAGTAGATATAGACAACTCTAGGATTATGTTTGCAGGTTTTAACATACATCCTTGAGCAATTGATAAAAAGTAGATAGAAAAACACTAATGCTATAGAAGATTTAAACATAAAGATTAACTGACTTGAATTAATTGACATATTTATATATAGAAGGCTGCATATCCAATGACTGCAACATACAGATTCTTATACTATGTAGATAAATCATTTATCAAAATAGACCATATGTGTGGCAAGAAAGAAAGGCTTTATATGTTTTAATAATCTAAGTTACACAGTGAATTTCTCTGATCTCTGTAGAGTTAAATTAAAATTCAAAAACAGAAAGATAACTAGAAAATCCACACAATTGCAAATTCACTAACATACTTTTAAATAACCCATTAGTTATTAGTTTAGAATAAAATCACAAAGGAGTTTAGAAAATGTTTTAAACTAAATGATAATAAGCATGTGACATGCAGCCAAGCAACCTCACAGTGGAAAAGTTATAGCTTTAGATGCATGTACTAGAAAGGAAAATAAAGAGGCGTGAAATGAAAAACCTAGGCTTTCAGCCAAGAAGCCAGACAATAACAGCAAATTAAATCTACAGAAATAAGATGGATAGAAATAATAAAAATGAAAACAGAAATAAAGAAATTATGAAAAAAGAGAGAATAGAAAAAAATTACTACAGGGTTTTATTCTTTGAAAATATTAACAAAATTAGTAAATCTCTAGTGTGACTAATCAAGAAAAATATAGGAAAAACAATAATTATAAATAGCAGGAATGAAATAGAGGTCTCCACTACATAGCCTACAGACTTCTGGATGATAAAAGGGAGTTATTTTTAACAACTTTATGACAATAAATTTGAAAATTTTGATGAACTTCACAGATCTTTTGAAAAATACGACTTACAAAAAATTGACACAAGAATAAATAGAAAAATATGAACAATCCATGTCTTTAAATAAATTGAACCCATAATTAACCACCTTTGTATAAAGAAAACTCCAGGCATAAATATTTTCAAAGGTAAATTCTCAAATTTATGAAAGAGATAATATCCATCTTGCATGAACATTGCAGAGAATAGAAACAGAGACTATTTCTATTTTATAAGACCAGCAGAAGCTTGATACCAAAACCTTACAAGAATATTTCACTTACGGACAATTACTGGTCAATATCTTTCATGAATATATATATACAAACAAGGTGATTGAGGAAAATATTAGCAAATGGAATACATTCACATATAAAATGAATAATGAACACAAAGATGCAAGTAAATGGAGTTTATTATAAAAATACAGATTTTATTTAACATATTAGAAACTAAAGGAATGTAATTCATCAAATTAACAGAATAACAAATAAAACGATCACTTCAATATTAAAAAATTCATAAATTTAAAAAATTCTTGATTAAATTCTCAGCAAACCAGAAATAGAAGGGAACTTTTTCAATCTGATAATGAACATATTATGAAAACTACAGATGACATCATACTTAATGGTGAAGATTTGGAAGGTTTTCGCTTATGATTGGGGCTAAAATGTGAATGAGCTTTAGCAGTATTCCAATCCAACATTATACAGAAGCCCCCAACTACCATAATGAGGCAAGAGAAAGACAAATAAAAAAGACATGTAAAACATTCTTCAAATAATCTGTTATAAACAACAAATGAACTTTAATAAGGTTCCTGGAAACAGAATCAGTACAAAAATAATGAATTTTATTTCCGTGTACCAACAAGACAGGGGAAATGAAATACAAAATACCATTTACAGTAGTATTTGGAAAACATCAAATACTTAGAAATGAATTAACTAAAATATGTACAAGATTTATACACTGTAAACTGCAAAATGTTCTTGAGAGAAAGAGAACCTAAATTAATGGAGAGAGCTGTGTAATTCTCACAGGTCAGATAATTGGATATATGTCAAATCTTCAAATTGATCTATAGATATAATGCAAGAGAAATTAAATTGGAACAAGCTTTGTGAGGAAATTAACATTCTTATTCTAAAATTTATTTGGAAATACGAAGATCCATGAATAGCCAAGGCTACATCTAAGTTAAAAGCCGGAGGTCCTACATTACCAGATAATGAGGCTTATTGTTCCATTTCATTTAGTTCTCCTATGAGTTTTGTTACTGCTTTTCTTCTGTTGGCTTTGGGTTTGGTTTGCTCTTCTTTTTCTGTTTCCTTGAGATGTGACATTAGGTTGTTGATTTGTGATCTTTCTGTCTTTTTGATGTATTTAAAGCTATGGATTTTCCCCTCACTGCTTTGCTGTATCCCAGAGATTTTGAAAGCTTAGGTTCCTTTTGTCATTCAGTTGGAGAGAATCTTTTGATTTCCATCTTAATTTTGTCATGGACCCAAGAATCGTTCAGCAGCAGGTTGTCTAATTTTCATGACATTGTGTAGATTTGGTGTTTCTCTTGAAATTATTTTCTAGTTTTATTTCATTGTGTTCTGAGGCATATATACGGTATCATTTTGATTTTTTGAACATGCAGAGACTTATTTTGCGGTCTAAGATATGATCAGTCTTGGAAAATATCCCATGTAGCAGCCTCCACCTTTAAGACCTAATTATCTTTCAAAGACCTTACCTCCTAATACCATCACATTGGGGATTAAGATTTCAGTATATAAATGAGTGAGCAAAGACATTCTTTCTATAACAGGGAGAAACCTCATAGGTGAGAGTGAGAACAATCAATATATACACAAAAATGGAGGCAAGACAGATGGCAATAAACATGGTGTCCATCACATTGAGTGCAATATCATTTTCCTCATCTCTCCATATTTATCAGGATGTGGCTAGGAATGAACTGGTCAAATGGATCAATTCAATTTGGAAAGATTAGTTATGTAAAACTGAGTCCCTTATTGAAGTAGTAAAGAATCAAGGTAAAGAAGTAGATATACGTGGTTCCAGACAGTGGAATACGACCCAGGTTGAAGGAGAAGTCAGGCCATTAAGGTCAGAATTAACTCTAAGTACCTGGGTAGAGATTTGGCCTCTGACCTCAGGAAATACGACAGAGAGCAATGATCAGAATTAGGTGTTTAACAACAAAAATGAGTTCCATATTTTTATACTAGACTCCCTTAAATCCCCCCTTCCTAATTTCAGACACAATTCCAGACAATGAAGAAAGAGCTATCTCCCGTTGTGAGGTATTAGAAATAGAATGTCATGCTTTTGAGAGGAACATCGACTCCTCTCCTTCTACTTTTGAGAAACAAACTATTTCAGCTTAGACAACTGCTCAGTTCTCATTCTTCTACATCTTAATTCGGTTTTCTCTTCTTTTATTGATCAAGTTAAATGATGTACGTAAAACAACACAGTTTGGTGTGTTGCTGTCAGGATACTACCCCAGGGATTTTTGTTTTTGTAGTTCTATACAATTATATTAAACTGATTTTTTAAAAAGTACAGTTGATCTTTGAACAACACAGGTTTTAGGAGAGCTACCTCTGCACAGTTGGAAATCTGCATATACCTTTTTACTTCCCAAAATCTTAACTACTAATAGCTTATCGCAAGCCTTACTGATAACATGCACAGTTGATTTAAATGTATTTTGTATGTTATATGTGATATATACTGTATTCTTACAGTAAAGTAAGCTAGAGAAAAGAAAATGTTATGAAAATCATAAGGAAGAGAAAATGTATTTACTGTTCATTCAGTGGGTGTGGATCATCGTAACTGTCTTCATCATTGTCGTTTTCATGCTGAGTAGGCTGAGGAGGAGGAGGAAGAGGATAGGTTGGTCTTGTTGTCTCTCGTGTGGCAGAGGCAGGAGAAAATCTACATGTAAGTGGACCCATGCAGTTCAAATCCATTTTTCAAGGGACAACTGTAACTTAATTGATCCCCCATAGAATATTGAATTAAGTAATTGATGTCAGAAAAGTTGTGGGTATTTTTTTATAACTTATTCACTCTGAATGGCCCCAAATAATTTTATATTTGAATGAGTCCATTCATGTTGAGTACACATTACACACCACTTAACTTGTATTCAATCCTGATTATTATTAATCCTGATTTTTATTTTTTATCCCATGTATTTATATTAACTTTGATTGTAGGTTACTATGACATTTTAGAACTGTTATAATGATCTAAAAGTGGACCAATCCTTCAATATTCTGTATTATAATTTAAGGCAAAGCATCCATTATATTCAATTATTCATTAAAAATTAATACTGAAGAAAACTAAATAGCAATCCAAATATAATCTTTTCATCATTAAGAACAACAAAGGCAAATTATGCATGCATACTAACAATGTAAGATCTTAAGTGCATCTGATGGCTTTGTAAAATATTGATATTATAGAAGAGGTTTCCTTTATATTTGAAAAGTCTTACTGGAAGATACTGATATAAAAACACTATAATATCTATGGTGAAAGAGATGACATATTGACAGCAAGATCTACATGTGTAAGCGGGGTCAAAAATATCTTAGTGCCTATATTAAACTTTAAGATATGAGTCTTTAGTGAAAAATAATTACTGTTAAAGCTAAGTTCTGTGTACACCTATTCCAAACGTTCACATTTGAGACACTCTGTAAGTCTAACTTCTCCTAGAAACAAGCACAGTGGAAAGAAAAAAAGTCAGAAAATATACCCTGCAATTTAAAAATAGCCACCTGAGTCAGCAGCAATGTCTAGTACCATTTTCTTAAAGCAGCTCCTCACCTTCAATTCCATCAATGTTAAAACATCAATATGTCTGGGTGGGTTTTACATACTGTCTAAATTACTGGAAGGAAACTCATCATTGCAATGCAAGAGTGAAGCTGTTACCAAAAAAAAAGGGAGGAGGAAGAGGGTGAGTTATGAGTGGTTTTCTCTAAGACATTTCTCTGGCCCATTTTTATAATTCTTTCTCTATCATATAGAAACCTTTAAATATTTAACCTTGGAGCATCATGCAGTTACATAATCTACACCAATGCTGGGAAAAGTCCTTTAAGGTCAAGATTTTTAACTGGGGACCCACAGTTAATGCATGAGCTTCACAGAGTCTTCCAACACTTAGAATTTTTTGTGTATTAACATTCGCTTTTTTTTTTTTTTTTTTTTTTTTTAGAAAGAACGCTCATGGAATTACAAGTGATTCTTAAGATGTCCTGGTTTTGGTATCAGGGTTATGTTGGCTTTATAAAATGTGTTGGGGAGGAGTCCGTCCTTCTCGATGTTGTGGAAATCTATTCTTGATCATGTCAAGCAAAGATGGAATATCAGGCTTTTTGCAGAGGATGTCCTGTCAGTACTTGGGAGAAACTGCTCTCTCTAGCCCCTTCCAATACTGTGGCACTATTATTTTGTGCAGCAAAAAGAATTCTATTTCTTGTTGTTTTCTATTCAACATCTATATTAATAGGAACACTTATAAATGAATTGAGGTCATTGAGAACTATATAGTAAACATTGAGAAGACAATATTGATTTTTTTTTCTAAAGTAAAAGTGCTTTTCTAAAAGAGTAAATAGAATCCTTTGTGGACAATTCACAGATGAAATATGTGAAACTGGCCTTTTCTAAGCCATATATTGATTTGATGTTCATAAACACTTTTTCTTGTCAATACAGTGTCATCACTGCTTGGTCTTTATAAAACTCAAAAGGACTTAACTACCCAATTAAATTTAAGTGAAACTTTATTTCTATTACATTAGCATTACGAAATGAGCTTCTTTGTAAAGTTTGAACACCAAGAATACAAAATATTGCTATTAACTATGGCCACCATGTTGTACAATAGATCTCTTGAACATATTCCTCCTAACTGAAGCTTTGTATCTATTGATCAACATTTCCCTAATCCCTCCCATAACTACTATAATAACATTTTGTATCTTTTAAAATACAAGCAAAAGTGGAAATTAAAACAGATGCAATAAAAAGAGTACAAAAAGTTTTGGTATTTACCTCTTGTGTTCCACTGGCCTATCATGCTCATCCCTCAGAATGCATGAATTTCCCTTTGGAAATCTCCAAATAGGAGGTAGGAAGGTCAATGGCATGATTTGGGTAATAACAAGGAAAGAGTTACAAGGACAAGATTTCTGAGTTTGAGAAACTGTAAGGGATAAAAAATGTGCAAGAATCATTTCAGAAGTAAGACTTCATAATTAGATGTACTGGGTAAGAAAGAAGAAAAAGCTGAGAATGAAGGACTTCAGGGTTTCACTTGTATCACAAAAAGAACAAGTGAATTACTAATGAAAATATGGAAATTTAGAATAGTAATAATAGCTGACGTTTATTAACTAATGATATGCCAGGCACTGTGTCAAATCCTTCAGTATTGACTCCTTACAACACTGAGACTAGTTAGGAATAATTACTAGTCTCATCTTAAAAGGTGAGAAAACCGAGGCCTAGAGAAATTGAATACTTTTGTCATAGTCCCAAAAGTGGTAAATGTTGGAGCCAGGAATTCAGCCTGGTTTGACTCCAGAGCCTGTGCTCTTAAGCACCAAGTTCTTCCAAATTAACAGGAGAGGGATGGGGGAAAGGATGGATACAGTGGAGAGATGATCAGTCTGGTTTAGGAATGCTGTGTGCTGAAAAATGATAATTTAATATTTTGACAAATTTGGAATGTAATCCCTGTTATCATCCCAAAAAATAACATCTGAAAAGCCTCCTCATTTGGAAAATGGGAGTATTGATAACTATCATGCCGTATTATAAAGATCAAAAGATGTAATGCTAATATACTGTCTGTGACAAGCTATATACTGTTTGTTAAACCCTAAATTGCCACAATTTCTTTTTACTATTAGGAGACCTTGCATAGTTAAAAAAAAAATAAGCATCCTGATATCAACTTTAAATTGTCCATAGGCTAATACAGAAGATAACTGGTGATCTTTACCTGAAACTTCTAATACTCAGTCTAAGGCAAACTTAAATATTAATGATAATTATTTATAGCCAAGGAGAATTTCATATTTTAATTATTGACTAAAAATCAAACACACCAGAGCTTAAATTCATTAACTCCTAAAGAGTGGTCTCAGAAGTTCAAGTGGGATGTATATGTATAAATCTGTCCATCTATCTATCCTGATATGCATGAAGTCTGATTCTAATCATGATTGAGATGCAGGATTTACAAAAGAAAAATAATCTCACCAAAACTGCATAGTCCCAGTTACATTAAGGAGGTAAAAAGCAGCTTTAAGGTTTGTAAATTATTAATAATAGTAAGTGTACAGAGGGTCCCAGGAACTTGCACCTTTGTAAAGCAATTCAGATTTTGATTCAGGTGGTTTACATATCACATTTTGATAAACACTGCCCTAAGGGTTGAACCTTCTTCCTGATATTGATGGCAGTTATTTACTATTATTACCACAAGTTACCTACTAATAGTGCTCCCCCAATCAACTCTCTATAATTTTCCCTGGTGGGAGAGCAGTAATAAAGAAGGTCCAAAGCCTTTTATATATTACTTGAATTAATTTTTGTACTTATATTTGAATGGGAATGTTTGATACTTAAACCTCATCTCCCAAACTTTAGTTCCATCACCTGTTACTAGATGTTCTACAAAATCAGAATTCAGTAGTCAAACAGATTAGTGTTTGACACTACTTTGTCTTCTGTTAGAGAGTTACAGACACATGCCCACACACACAATCATTTAGCTTTGTTTTAACCAGGATTCCCAAAATCCTAACTGTGGAATCTTTTTAATAAGAGACAACTGTTCATAAATTGCAAAGATTCTATTCCTCATTACAGAAAGCCTAAGCCCCATCTTGATTTCTGCTAAACCTGGTATCTTTCTGGCAATTCACACTACTGCTTTGGTCTAAAAGTCCTCTCTTTGGCTCATTAGAAGCTTACATGGAGTAAGATTAGTCAGAAACAGCAATGTCAACAGCAGCTGAGAATAAGGTATCTTCAGAACTAAATCCGATTATAGGGACTAAAGGATTTTCTATGGGTAAAGATGTGTCTGTGATAAGTGCAGGTAGTATAAGATGCTCCACCAGAACCCTCTTTTTAAAGGACTTGGAAATAGAATCGGGTAGCTTTTGTGAGTAAAAAAGAATTCAACATTTAGTGGTTGAAATCAAAAATATGCAAAGTCATATTGAGTAGCCACTAGTTTGAAGTAGACTGTGGTCAAATAAGTTTTATAAACATATTTGAAGAAAGGCTTATTTTTCACCACAGGGACCTGGAAAACAATGAACAGAAAAATAACTGTCAATGTGCACAGCATTAGGTGGGAGAGAGAATTTTTTTTTTTTTTTGAGACAGAGTCTCACTTTTGTTGCCCGGGCTAGAGTGAATGCCGTGGCGTCAGCCTAGCGCACAGCAACCTCAAACTCCTGGGCTCAAGCGATCCTCCGGCCTCAGCCTCCCGAGCAGCTGGGACTACAGGCATGCACCACCATGCCCGGCTAATTTTTTGTATGTATTTTTAGTTGTCCAATTAATTTCTTTCTATTTTTAGTAGAGACGGGGTCTAGCTCTTGCACAGGCTGGTCTCGAACTCCTGAACTCGAACAATCCACCCGCCTCAGCCTCCCAGAGAGCTAGGATTACAGGTGTGAGCCACCGCGCCCGGCCTACAGAGAGAGAATATTTTGACCAATGACCAGGATTAATATCATCCACAAAGCTGTGTCTTTTGGGGGAAAGAATGGTCTAGGCCGAGAAAAGATGCTTAGGATCATCCAAATTCCTGGCACTGATTCCTTGAATAAGTAGCATTTTATTTCAGTTTCCATCTTTACCATGGCAATATGTGCTTTCTGATCAGAATAAAGTCATAATTCTTATTGTAAATGAATAAATTGGTATTCTGTTTTATGTTCTAGTGTCTCATTAATTTAATTCAAAGTAAGTTAGCATCCTTGAGTCTGATCACATCTGAGGAACTGCACAATTGATTTTCTGGGCAAAGACCTTTCAACAAAATCCAGACTGTAATAAAATCAACAGTTTGATGCTATCCTGAGAGGTTTTAATAAGACCATTACAAAATACATCTGAGGTAAATCCCTATCTTTCTATTTGTTTTTCTTGAAAATGCAGCATATTGAATATAAAGATTTGTATGAGAACATGAGCCTTGTTTCTAATGAAGATATTTTTGTTGTTTGGAGAAGAAAAAAGTAAATTTAGTCCTCACCATTTGCTGTTAGCTGTATGTTTAGCAGGCTCAATAGAAGGGGTTATTTACTTGAACAATGATGTCTTTCTTTATTGCTTTTTCTCATAACCCTGTAAAATAAAGGAATAAAAGGAAGTTACATTGGGCAAATATCTTATACTCTATTTTTAAATCTGCAAGTATAATTTCCAGTTTCTTTCACCTGAAATCACTAGGTTAAACTTGGCTCATTCATGCAATTCCAACTGAAATCCATTGGGTCTTAACCTGCATTGCTAAGTGTTCAATTTAGAAGTTCTTCCTGCACCTCATTTTCACCCAGTGGAAAAATATGTAATTATTATAGGAAATTGTAATGTGAATTAAATTGTGCATAATTTTTAATACTTCCAACAGTGAGTTCTTTTGTGGGGACTTCCTAAGTGAGATAATAGACTTTTTCTGATTTTTTCCCTCTAACCCAACATCTGAGCTATTATAAAACATAAAAGATTTTTAACGTAAACGATTTTTAATATATGTTACAAAAATATTAACCCTTCATATTTATAAGTTAGTAAAATCTTCTCACATATAACTACATAATCTCAAAACTGTCTTTATCCTCTCACACATTTCAATTGGACGACTACTCCACAATTCTTTATACTTAGTTTCTGTTCTCTCAGTATCATTTCTTTTGCTTTCTCGATTATTATCTTATGAAAGAGAAATATTTGCCTACTTAATTTATTAGGCATACATCTGAAAATTGGGCAATGAAGACTTTACTCTCCTTCATTCTCTTTGCTGAATTAATGAGAAATATCACTGGAGTACTAATCAGTACCAGTAGCACTGAGATACGCTTGTAGAGCAATTTACGTTAATCATTATCCTATAGTCACTCCAACACTATAATTAGAAAAGCTTTATAGTTATTCCAATAGGCAGGCATCTCTCAACTTTCGCTTTCTGTTCTCTGGAAGGATAGCATTTGTTATTTCATGCCAAAATGCAAATTTGATTTTTTTAATGACATAAGCAACTAAATTTAAGTAAAGTGAAAAATTATGTTTGAGTAAACATTTAAATATTCCTTAAAAATATTAAAATAAAATTTATAATCAGTTGAAATGTTTCTCAGAATTATTTATTTTGCTATAACAAGATTAAATACCTGGGGTACTTTGCTAATTGATAATTTCCAAAAATGATATTTTTCTGAGGTCTTATTTACTGTAACTTTATTATCATTGCTCAAAATCACTACACTTCTAAGACATGAGGGAATAATAAAAAAAAACAGTGGTTAAACTACACAAATAACTCATGATTCACTTTGAAATAAAGTCAAGGGACCATCTCTTCAGTCAGTTTTCATATGTATTTTGACATGTATTTTATTGAGTACTCATATTCCACCAAATACTAGGTGTGGGGGTATGAACTAGGGATCTATTAATGGACTGTGAACTAATGGTTTTTAAAAACTACTAGAACAGACAGATAATTACAAAATTATTTACACCATTATTTAATTACAAAGCCCTTGAGCAAAAGGGTTCGCTACTTTGTAAAAGTAGATAAAAAAGGATATGATTAGATCATGATGTGTGAGGATGAAAAGACCTACTATGACACTTAAGGCTCAGGGAGAGAGCCAGGCATGTAGGACCTTTATACCATGTTTATAATTCTAGAGTAAACCCAAAAACTAATGGAAGGCCATTATAGGATTTTAAGTGTGAGAACAATGCAATCTGGTCAGATTTACATATTTACCCTCAAATTTTGTTATGAAATTTTTTTAAACATCCAGTTAAAATTATTATGCAATAAACTTCCAAATATCCATGACTTTGATTCTATAATTGTAAGTATTTTGCTACATTTGCTTTAGCCCATTCATTTATCCACTCAATAAACCATCTTTTAATCTACCTTATCTTTTAAGGCATTTAAAAAGTTAAGGTATAATTTACATACAGTAAAATTTACACTTTCTAATATACAGTTCTTTGTTCTTTGACAAAGCAGAGTCATGGAACCATTATCACGATCAAGAAGATATACAGTAGTTCAATTATATATTTTTAATGCATTTCAAAGTTTTTGTTCAAACATGAGTACATTTCACCTCTAAGCACTTCAGCATGCATATTAATTAGAGTTCAACATTTGTTTACAGTTATTTGCAGTTTTTGACATAAAATGTACATACAGTGAAATGCACAATTCATAAACTTTCTATGAGCATTGGTAAATGCACGAACTTGACCTGTGCAAGTCTGAACTCCTATGAAGATATATTAATAGAACATTTCCATGACCCCAGAAAGTCTCCTTCTGTTCCTTTGTAGCCAATTCCTGGTCCCACTCTACCCTTCACATTAATAACCACTGTTCTCATTTTTTTTAAACCATAGATTAGTTTTGCCTATTCCAGAATTTCAGATAAGTAAAATCAAAAAGTATGTACTCTTTTGGGTAAGACTTATTTAGGTTAATGTATTTTTGAGATACAAACATGTTAAGTGTATCCGTAGTTCTTTTTAAATTGCTGAGCACTATTTTATGTATAAATTTATCACAGTGTGTTTATCCATTCTCCTGGTAACGGAATCTGGGCTGTTTTCAGTTTGGGCTATTATGAATAAAGCTATCATGACCATTCTCAGACAGGGCTTTCAGTAAAAAATATACATATTTTTATTTCTCTTAGGCAAATATCTAGAATTGGAATTTGTCAGTCATGGAGGTAAATATTTGCTTAATTTCATTTTTAAAAAGCCAGAACTTATTCCAAAGTGATTTTGTCATTCACTTAACAGTTTAAAAAATCATGCTGCCTATAGGATGGAGAATGGCTTGGGAGTAAGGGAAATTAGATCAGGGAAGACAAATTGCAAAGTTTGGACTTAATAAAGGTTGGTGGATATAGAGAAGAGTGGATATAATTAGGATATATTTAGGGGATAGAATCAATAGGACTTAGTAGGAGATAGGATTTGAGGGGAAGGAGATGGATTAGTCAATTTCAGGTGTGAACAAATGGATGCTACTGGTATGCTTTACTGAGATGGCGAGCACTGATGGGCTATCAGGTTTAAAGGAAAAATGCTGAGCATCATGTGGTATATATGCAGTTTGATGTGACTATTCTCTCTCTGGGAATAATGATTAACTGATTTGTGTCAATTTACATATTCTCAAAATCAGAAAGAAAAATGAAACACAGCACCACATAGACTGTGTTTTATAAGTTTAAACTGTTTTACCCTTTCCTTGAAGTAAAATACGATATAGTATATTTTCACTTAAAACTTTACAAAAGGGGGACATAAATTTCCATTATTTCTTCATGTTTAATGTTATTCTAAATATTAAAATATAACCTATTAAATTATACTTATTTCAATATCTTAGAATTTATGACCTTTGCAAAAAAAAATCACAGCTCTTTTATTGGACAAGGAGATGATTTATTACATAAGATTTAATTAGGATAAATGAGGGATATTATATGGCACAATATTTTCACAGATGGTTGAAATCACCATGGGAAAACCTTCGATTCAAGTCATCTATTTAAATTGCTTAAGATAACTTAGGTAGCATTGGAAAGAATTAAGTTTACTAGCGGTTTAAAGCATTAAATTTATAATTGAGCATAAACGAGAATCATAAATTTTGTTGAACTTACTACAGAACTAAAACTCCTTAACAAATAAAGTCAAATAAAGGTTTTAAAGAGACTTTTAAATGTCTTTTTAATTTGTGTTTTGCTCAAAAATCATGACTACCTAATATTAATGAAGATTCTGATCAAATTGATTTTAGGACTATTTTAGCCAGAAAAATTTTTCCAATTTAACTATCCTTGAAACAAGACAATGACATTATTAATAATTACAGATGTGCTATGAGAGATAACAAGAGTAATAAATAGACACTTGACATATATGAAAGGGACCTCTACAAGTCACTTCATTTTTAGATATGTTTTTTATTACTTGAATTTTTATAAATGTTGAGAAAAACAATTTAAGATCTGCACTGGCAATCCTTAATTTCATGTTATACCTCCTGACATAGTTACGTAAAATAATAAGAGTTGTCATTAAAATGTAATTAAAGATTCACATTTCATGCCAAGCTGTCAACAAGGCTCATTTTGTTTAATTATCTATAGATTTTCAGGACCACCTGTTTTCAGGAGGGCTTTTCATTTTTAGGAGGTCGATGAAAGGAAAAGAAAAGGAAGATTTTGCCAATCGCTTTGACTAGAATGTTTTTGTTCCTGACTGAAGAATGACTCAAACATCCCTTAGTGCTTGATATTTCTCTCTTGTCCAAAGGTCACAGGCTTTTAACAGCCAGTTGCAAAGTCTGGTTAGAAGCTAAAAAGAAAAAGAAGATCTATTTAAACAAATATGACTTAAATACTGCAAAAGCTGGTGTTGTGTAACAGTGAATTTGCTTTTTGGTCTATCAAAGTCTTCTGTATGTCCTTAACAAAGTTAAATGAAGGTTTTATTCATTAGTGACTCATTGTTTCCTACCTGCTAATGCTCAGTTTGGAATATATGAATCTTGATCAGAAAGATTATATTAATTTTCTAATGATATACATGAATATATGTAAACTAATGTTTAAAAATAAAGAATATTAAACAGATTATTATTTACAAGAATGACATTGAGAGAAGATGATCTCTTAGGTTACTTTAGCTTACATCAGAAAGTAATTTATAGTGGCTAGTTGATTTTGTTTTGCTTTTTTTCCTATTAGTACACTTGGAGATTCAATGTCACTTAGTAAATTTTACAGACTTATTAAATTACACATCACAGTTTTCCTTTAAAGATCTTAAGCTAGTCCATCTCT
This sequence comes from Avahi laniger, assembly GCA_963575035.1. NCBI lineage: Eukaryota > Metazoa > Chordata > Mammalia > Primates > Indriidae > Avahi > Avahi laniger. The sequence continues at coordinate 46,630 of CAUYSK010027192.1, read as the reverse complement.
CATGGAAATGCAATCTAAGATAGTGGTTAAGACTTAGGCTTTAGAACCAAATTGCTTGGGTTTGAATACCAGCATTATCACATACTATTAATAAAAATGACCTTGGGCAAGTTACTTGATTTTATTGTAATTCAATTTCATTTATTATATAAAATAAACAAAAAAATAGTATTGATTTCTTAAAATCATTATTAAGATCAGGGCATGTAAAGCGGTTGTTCCAGGTAAGAGATAAGGTCTTGGTCTGAGGCAGTAGAGTGGGCATGAAAGAAATCAAACACCACAACAACATACTTTCCAAGCGGAATCAATAGGTCTTGGTGAGCAATTAGGATCTAGTGACTTTGGCTACCAGCTGATGTTAAGGAGATGCCAAAAACATGAGCAGTGTTCGGGGAAGCCATATATGTATGTGTGTGTGTGTGTGTGTGTGTATATTTTTGTAAAATATATACATATATACAGTGTACATTTAATATATATTATACCTTATCTATTATATATTAATATATATGTATATTTTTTTTCAGTGACAAACACAGGCCCTGGCAGCAGGTCACAGTGCTTGTATTTATCATGGGCATGGGTGGTAGGTAGGAAGGGATCACCTCCAAAGCCTTCTTAGCTGGAAAGACTTTTCCCTGGGCAGCATGTCAATTAGATTGGCACATTCAGGCAGGTAAAACGGGGCTCAGCTTGGGGACCAAAGAAGATCTGGTAACAAAAGTTTAAAAATGGAGTTGAAAGTGTGTGACCTTCTACTTATGGAAATAAACCCAGAAGAGAGCATATTTGACCTCCTATTCACTCCTTAGCCCTTTATTACTAGCTTCTGCCATCACTTGTCCACCCTAACTGCTGTTGTCAAGATCATCAATGATCTCCCTTATGCCAAATCCAATGGAAATCTGTGAACTGCTTTTGACACAGTTGGCTATATTTTCCATCCAAACATCTAGTTCTTCTCTAATTTGAATTCTACCTTGGTGATCACATTCATTTCCTTGCCTTCTTATTTATTGATTTTTTAAATTAACAACAATTAAAAATTGTATGTCTTTATAGTATATAGAATGATGTTTTGATCTATGACTTCAAATACCATTTCATATCTGTAGTCCCATACTCTCTTTTGGACTCAATATCCATATGTCCTCTGATTGATCTAACAGTTCTACTTGGAGGTTTTAAACATTACGTATCCATAATCAAACTTTTTATTTCCTCCTGCAATTCCTTCTCCAGACATTTTTCTCCCATGTCTATCAATTTCCAAGAATAAGACCATTTCCATAGTTCCCCAAGCTAGAAATTTGGGATTAATTATCAATTATTCCACATCATCCTCATGCTCATCCTCTAATTCAGTACACAAGGCTCATTAATTTATATCTTCAAAATATATTCCAAATCAGCCATTTGTATTCCTGCATTCTACTGTAAGCCATCATTTATGACCCATTTTCCCTTTTGCTACCTCCTAATCAATTCGATCAATTTCCACATCAGGGATCACATTGATATTTTTAAAACATAAATTTGATTATTTTATTTTTCTGCATTAAACCTTTCAAAGGCTTTCCATTGTATTTAGAATAAACAATACACTCCTACAAAGTACACCCTGTCCCCAACCTCCAATAGAATAAAAGTTTATTTCTCCAATTTTATTTCTCAGTTTTCCCACTTCCTCATGATCACCATGTGTCAGCCACTCATTTCTTTTAGTTCCTAAAAACTCCCCCAGAACCTTTGCATGTTCTTAGGTAGATCACTCTTCCTTATTCCTCCCTTCATTGTGTCATAGGAATATAATCTATTAGTCTAAGTGGATGTCTCAGTTGTATCTAAACTAGTTCTCCCCATATTTTCTATGATAGAAAACTGTTAATTTTCTTTTTATCAACATGCAGCATGATTTATACTTATTTCTTTTCTGTATGTTTTGTTTGTTGTCAGTCTTCCTCACAAGAACAAATTGCCATAAGGTTTGAGACTATATCTGCCTTGTTAAACAGTGTATCTCCCTGCACCTGTCAGGCTGTCCAACACACTGAGGATGCTCACAAATATTTATGGGCTGAATGAATGCTCCTGTGAGAAATATATTTCTAGCTCTGTGTGAGTGAACGTTGCATGAATATTAATACATGTGTGATACAAATGGACTCACATTAAAAGGATACAGATCTTAATTCAGAATGTTCTTGCTAGCTTTGGTTGTTTTAATGAGAAGTCACTGTAAGGAAAAGGATGTCTTTTTCTAAAGTGCTTTTTACTTTCAGTGCTCCTTAAAAATTGTGTCTAAGTTCCTTTGAGTATATCTTATAAAATTACCCTGACTAAATGCAAGTGGGCAAGGAATAGAGTGAATTGGTTGCTGCTGTGCACTAATAGGGTCTTAACTACATACTTGAGATCACTTGGGATGAACATTCACAGCTATGGCTACGCTGTTCTACGGCACTGTTGAAATTGTAAACAATAAAAAGACAAAATTGTTACCTCCCCAGAAAGAAACAGAAGACTTCAAATCTACTCAGTCAGCACAATGCTTGAAAATTGTTCCGTTGGAAAAAGCAAATGCTCAGGAGCACAGTTGGTTATCAGAACAGATTTACCATAAAACACATGTACGAGTGTATTTACATACACTTAGATGTATGAATAACATAAAAGCTTAGTTATGTCTGGAAATCTATTTTATTAAGCACTCAACATTTTGATAATTCTGTGATTGGGATCTTAGCTTCATAATAATTATTATTTGTTTTAGGATGAGTATTTCTTTTATCTTGCATGTAGCTGAAATGGAGTGGTTTTCTGTGATTGTTCACAGACATGAATAGGCTCTGAGAAACAACAGGTAAACTCAATAGGTTAAAAAAATTGAATATATTATTTGGACATGAAATTTTATCCTCGTTTTCTATTGTATGGCCTGGTGAACACAGACGAACCGAAGGTAAAAAAGTTGTCTGCAACTGGGTTTAGGTTTAGTTCCCAAAGTAAGTGTTGCTCCTAAATTAGTTTTTCAATATTCAAATGGCCTGAAACTTATCCTAAAAACTCAGAATAAAGAAATATCCTGTTTTGCTTAAAGCTTTCTCTGAACTCCAGATCTCAGTTAGGTACTCATTGCTCTGTGTTCTCTAATGATTTGAATACACAGTATATACTTTATTATGATTAGCCCTTCATTTATTTCAGAAGACTCAACATAGTAGATATGAATCTAATTTCATAAGTAATCATTAGTAGTACAAATGGACTAAATGTTTTACAAAGGATTTTTAAAAAATAACTTTATGATATATGCAAGACATTGATTAAAACAAAAGGAAGCAGAAATGTTACAGCTAAAATAATGTTAAAAAAAAAAAAACCTTTGGAAGAGTCCTAGGCTTCCATTTTATTAGATAAAGTAATTTTTGTAGCTTAAATTACTATGAGAGATAACAAAAGGAAAGATAACTATGTATTACTGGAAAAATTATCAGGAAGACTATCTTTTACTTCTTTCTGCTATACAAAGGAGATGACAAAATTTTTAAATTTAATGATGATGAATAATATTTCCACAAAGATGTGTTTTACTTTTAAAAACTCATTTTATATCCTTCATTTTTCCTACCAGTGTGCAATAATATATACATTTGTAACTGCATTGTTTATATAGAGTATGTAAGAAATTGAAATTGGGAAACTCTCTAAGCTTGAAAAGAAATAATTTACATAAAAAGCACCAAAATCCAGAAAATTTATGAAATAAAGCCAATGAAATATAAAACAATGAATACACACACACGTATATATGTGCGTGTATAAAACCTATCTGACTGGTAATTTTCTAAACAATAAAATGCTAGAAAAAGTATAGTGAAAAAGATACTACCAAACTCTTTTGGTAGAAATATAGATTTTTCTCAACTATTTTGAAAATAATTGGGAATTATGTAACAAATATTGATCAGAGATAAGTATAAAGATTAATGTTCAAGTACATTAATAGTATTTATTATAGTAGTTACCACTTAGTGGAAGAAGGTCTTAAATATTCAACAAGACATGTGGTACTCTACATTGGACTTTGGACCATTATTAATATCATGTTTTCAAAGTAATTTTTTTTTTTTTTTGAGACAAAGTCTCACTTTCTTGCCCAGGCTAGAGTGCCATGGCGTCACCCTAGCTCACAGCAACCTCAAACTCCTGGGCTCAAGGGATCTTCCTGCCTCAGCCTCCCAGGTAGCTGGGACTACAGGCACGTGCCACCATGCCTGGCTAATTTTTTCTATTTTTAGTTGTTCGGCCAATTTCTTCCTATTTATAGTAGAGACAGGGTCTCGCTCTTGCTCAGGCTGGTCTCGAACTCCTGACCTTGAGCAATCCAGCCGCCTCGGCCTCCCAGAGTGTTAGGATTACAGGCATGAGCCACGGCACCCAGCCTCAAAGTAATTTTAGTGACAGGAAATACCTGTGAGTTAAAATTAACTTTAAAATGAAGCATATTCAATTATTTGCATGTGTATATTATGTGTGTATTGGTACAATTTCTAAAAAATAGTTATATTAAAAAGAAAATAAGCCTTCTTATTCAAAATGGTGAATGATTTCTTCATTTATCACTGCTCCACCATAACAATTTAAAAATGATGATAGAGGAAGTAAAAGGTGTAAATTTAAAAGACAAAATGGGAGGAGGAATAATAATGGATGAAAAATATTGAAATATAGAAGGAATTAGATAAAATCGAACTTTTGGTAATATGGCCAATGTGTTGCTCAGAGTGACCCTTTTGTAATGGAAACAACTAGGTCCTTGATAAGATACAGTCTTTTTTGATGGATTGCGGGATTTCTCTAGAGAAAACCATCCTCCTCTTCCAAGAAAACAAACAAACAACCATGTTCAAAAAAAAAAAATCAGTGATCTGGGGCTGAGACTGGGAACAGTAAGTAGATTGCAAAAACAAGTATTTCATGAGAAGCTGATAGCAACTGTGTGAAGATGTTGGGCCCTGGTCAACTGTGAAGTGGTTGAGCTAATTATTTTCCTCTCATGTTGAGGTAGGACCTTTAGGGAGTTGGACAGTTATCCCAGGCTGGTGACATTCCTTGGTTTCTGACACAAGCAAAATCTTCCCAACTTAAGATCAAGATTTCCTATTGATCAGAACAGTCAATAAACTTATAAACAAAAATCACCAATCACATGAAGAGCCAAACCACCACAAATGAGAATCAGAAGGCAAATAATAAATAAGAGATTTAGACATTCACATACTACTACGTATATTGGAACAGCTGCAGACTGTAGAACAAATAAGTAAGAGAGATTTAAATAAATAAAACATGGAATCCCAAAGATGAGGAGAAAATCAGGCAGTTAAAAAGGTAACAACTAAATGGAGTCTCTAGACATGCAAAACATAATTGGTGATATTTTAAATGTAAAGAATGGGTTAAAAAGCATATTTAATTCAGCCAAATGGGGAATTCATGACCTGAAGATATATCTGAATAAATGAACCAGGATTTGCAAACTGGAGAAAAAGGGGAATATTGAAGAGAAATTAAGAAACACCGAGAATTGAATGCGAAGGTCTAACAGACATCTGTTAAATAAGAATAGAATGTTTTCAGTTCTGACCAAGATGGACTAAGCCCATTGCAGCCTATGTTTCCCACTGATTACAATAAAAACACTCTACATAAAATATAGAAAGCAACTACCTGGAGACTGAAAAGTAAACAAAATTAGGCAGATTGTGGGAGAGAATCCAAGCCTGGAGAAGCAACCTGTATGGCGATGAGTTCCTCACTTGTTTTTCTATGCTCTCAGACAAAACACATATTTATTGTCTCACAGTTCTGTGTAAATAAGAAATCTGGGAATGGTATGGCTGGATTCTCTGATCTGGGTTTTACTGGGCTTTAAAATCAAGGTGTCAGCCAGCCTAGGCTCTTATCTGGTTGCTGTGAAGAATCTACTTCCAGCCTAATTCATGTGGTTGCGGAATTTATTTCCTTCTCATATGGTTGTAGGACTAAAGTCCCTGTTTTCTTACTGGCTGTTCGTCAGGGATCATTCTCAGCTTCTAGAGCTGTGTGCTTACTTGACTCATGGCCCACTCCACCCTCGAAGCCAGCAATAGCTCAATGAATCCTTGTAGAGCTTCAGATCTGACTTCCTTTCCTGATGCATCTCTTTGCCTTACTCCTCTGCTTCTAAGGGCTCATTGGATGGCATAGACCCATCTAAATAATTCAAAATAGTTTTGTTATTTTAAGGTCAATTAATTAGTAACTTTGATTACATTTCAAAGTTTCTAGGGATAAGACCATGAGATTTGGGTGAAGGCATCTTAGAATTCAGTCTACCACACTTCACAACACCATAAAGAGATGATTCTTCTACTTTCTTAGACTAGTAAGAGTGTATCAAACTAAACAAAAAGTTTCTGCACAGCAAAATAAACAATAATAGAGTGAAAAGGCAACTTATGGAATGGGAGAAAATATTTTTCCTGAGACATCTCATAACAATATATTCAATATTATAATAAAAATTTAGGAAAGAGCATAATATTATACTATATAGAGATGGAATATATATATATATTACAAATATAAAATATTCCAAATGAGCTAATTTGGAATGAGGTTTTAAAGGGAGTAAAAAAAGTTTCTTTATGAAAATAACTATGTAAAAACATACTTATATGAAATACTTAAAAAATTATGTTATAAATAATTGAGAGGAATTGTCCAAATAAGATGAGAATAGATTTATAAGTTTGGAATTAATTTTTCTAAAAGAAAGTATTATTTCATTTAAATGTTTAATAAATATCACAAATGACTAGACAATAGCTAATTTTTAGATGGTTCTTGAAAAATTTCGAATTTAATAAAATATCAAATATTTTCATGAAGACAGAACGGTAAATGTTATCAAAGATTCAAGGTTGCACATTTATTCTATAAGTTAGCATAGACTACATTTTACTATTTACTCAAAAATATATCAGCAATTAACTGAATCTTCTTCAGGGCACTTCTACTGCAGACACAAGCACACTTTATCTATGAATGCTAAGTAATAATTAGTTTAATGCCAAGGTTATAAGCAGGGAGGTATGCTTTTAATTGCACCATGTCAACAAGTTATTTACATCTTCCTAGATTTTTAAAATAATATTTTATTTGTAATTTCATGAGAAAAGAGTGTGGGTGTGCATGTATTCAGGCACATTGCTTTTTTTATTTTTCTTTTATTTCAGTATATTATGGGGGTACAGATGTTTAGGTTACGTATGTTGCCCTTACCCTCCCCTCCCCCTCTAAGTCCGGGTTTTAAATATGTCCATTCTTCGGGTGGTGTACATTGCACTCTTTGTGTATGCATATACCCGTCCCCTCCTCCCTCCTCCTCTCTCCCCCCTCCTCCCTGCCCAACATCCAATAGATGTTATTCTTATGTGTGCACTTATGAGGCACATTGCTTTTTAAAGGAATATGAACAGAAACAGATTATGTAACCTATCACAACTTTTATAAACCTAAAAATGTAATCACATATTTTGTAGTGTTTGGTGGTGTTTCATAACAGCTAGTTTTCTCACAAATGAGATGAGAACTGTATGTTAATTTTCAAAAAGAACTGCTAAATCTATTGGTAAATAAAACACTCAAATTTAGTATTAGTTTCATGGTCACACTTCTCTCAGGTTGAGTTTTCAGGAAATAGAATTCATTTTACAAGTGAGAACTCTTTTGTGCTTCTGAGTTTTATTGTCAAAGGAAAACCCAATCTAGATTCTGAATGAACATTTGTATAGCATTATTTCATGGATAATAACAAAATGAATATGCTTGTTTTCTATTTTTTTCATCTTCTCTCTAAACAGTCAACTTGGAACCTTGTGTTTTCTTTCATAACAACAGGTTTGTGGAAACCTAGTCTTCCTGAACACTGAGGCATGGTATAACCTTTTCATCCAAAACCCAAATTTATCCCTCTAATGGTCCGCTCCACTATTTGCTGCGTTCTCTCCTTCCAAAGCCTCTGCAGTGCTCCCTCCAGGTGGGGCTGCCTGGCTTCACTTATACCTTCTTCTCCCTTGCATTAAACTGCAACTGTCTTAGCTATCTTCTCCTTTTATCTGCTTTTTCATAATGTCTTGGATATATGTTTATTTGAATTCACTGACTTAACACAGTATATTTCTGTTAACTTACCCTTACAAGGTTTTTCTTTCGATACAACAGATTTCTAGTTATATTAATAATGAACATGTATATAATCCCCCTCATTTTTATACTTGGTAAAGGCCTATTCATCTTGTAAAATATAGCTCAAATATTACCTTTTGTACATAGCAACCAAAGATATTAGTAATTTTTCATATCTCATTAACATTTATTATTCTTACCACATTTATTGTAAACTTACGGAGTTTTTCACATTTCAATTTTATTTATTTTAGTTACAAAAAGAATACACATTTATTTTCTTAAAAAATCAAACACCACTCAAAAAATTATTCAGAATTCCTCCCTTACTGATGCTATGTTTTACAGGGTAAGTCTCAAATACAGGAACTATCCCACTGGAAAACCAATTTTTTAAAAACAAAGATAAAACAAAAATGTTACCGATCCTTTCCATTCAGGTACTTAAAACATTTTATCTAATACGTTGTTACATAAAGATGTAGGGTAATGATCTCCTATATTTATATTCTGCAAATACTTTATACTGCATATAACTTATACTAGATGTTCAATATATATTAAATATTACCCTTAAGTCACAGGTTTTTGTAGTTTCAATAGAGTTGATATTTTAAAGCCTGAAAAAAACCCCAAATCTTGTTATATTTGATTGCTTAGTTTCCAAGTGGATCAGTTATTCAGATAGCAGTAATCAGTAGTATGACCTTCAAAGATGCATGTCGTCTAGAAAACTGAAGACATTATTATTATATGGAGGTAAATGTCATTGAATGACCTCAACTATTTAGAAAACTTCAGTTTGGTTTTGTAACTAATTTCAGTAGTAAATGTTTGGGCATTGTTTTATGACTCATAATGACTGAATAAAATATGGAGAGATATTTAGTTTCAGTAAGAAATGAACTTAGAGAAAAAATAAAGCTGCCAAGAGGAATGCAAAATGATTTGTCTGGTCTAAACAATGTCAATTAGTGCTTTGCAAACAAAAATGGCAAAATTCTATGGAAACAATTGGGGCTGGATTAATTGCTGGACAATTGCCATCCTTACTTTATAATCTTTTTTTCTTTCAGCCATTGTGAGTGAATGCTTACTCCCCAAATAGTTTCTGATCATCCATCCTGTGAAAGCACAATAGGTTACTGAGTTCCAAAGCTTTCATTGCTACGACTTTGTTAGGAGTTAGTCTTGCGTGAATTTTCACAGAATGTGTGAGCATATATTAACAGGAAGGCGCTGTAGAATTGATGAGATCATTAATAAATATCAGACAGATATGAACTCAAGTGGACCAGCGGTGGGCTGTGTGGAAAGGGATTATGATGTGGGAGATAAGAAGCTGGAAATCATTATCGTAGACATTACTGAAAAATGTTGGTTCCCAAATCTCCATCTATTTTTCTTCCGAAAGAGTTTTCATTGCTGTCCTTCATCCATGCAACTCTTCTGTATCAGGTGAAACTGGCTCTGGGTTCTCAGAATGAGCATGACTGGTTTAAGGGTAAGCACTTTCCCACACCCATGAACAGTGACTGGCTAGCAAAACCAGGCTAAACGGAACAGCACATGGCATGTCCTCAGGACACGTGGCCCAATTTGCGTCAAAAACATAAGAAAAATGGTCGAGATAGGCTTCTCAGAAAGAATTTTCTGTTTCTTGAGAAGAATTACCAGAAGAGGTAACATCATCCTTCCTTGCCTTGTGCACACTGTGTACACACTTGAGGCCTGGAACGCAGCAATGTGAGGATGAGGCTGGCTGACGGAGGCTGTGACACAGGTCTGCACAAGCGCGTGTGTCCGTGGGGAGAGTTCTGTAGTGATCATGACATTTCGAAGCAGATTTTCCTGATGCTTTAGAGGAATAGGAATTTCTTTTGACTGTAAGAATGTTTCATTTTATTTACTATGCATATTTAGTTCTTCTTATAAAAATTCATTTCAGAGCGGTATGGTAATTGTTTGTAATTAAAATTCACTTTATTCTAGCTGATAACTACATTTTTTCTCACACAATCTCTCTTTTCAAAATCTTTTTTCACAACATTGTGCTTTTTTCTTTTGGTATCAATGTCACTGCACAAATAAAAGTTTGATTTGTTTAGCTATGCGGTGTTCAGTTTGTTTAGTATTCATGCTGAAACGTATAAGTGTTTCTTTTTCCTATCTTATGACCAATGATACCCGTTTATATAGGAATCATGACCCAGGGAACAATATGAACACATCATCTTGAACTAACCGGGTGTTTTCCTCTTTAATATTATGTATTTGTTTTTTTCAATTAAAAGTTTCAAAAAATATGAGTTCAGTATCTGTTCAGTAGTCATGAAGGATAATATATTCTAATATGTGTATGTACTGAAATACACAATACATCCAACAAATTCAGATTTTGATAAGTGCTATAAGAAAAATAAATAGAGTAATAAGATTGACATACTTACGGGGGGGAGGAAGTTTGAGACATATTGTGTTAAGTCAGTGAATTCAAATAAACATATACTCAAGACATATGGAAAAGCAGATAAAAGGAAAAGATAGTCCCCTTTGAGGCGAAGCGGACAGTAATGTGAATAGCCAAGGGAAGAGGAGGTTTCAGCAGAGAAAAGGAAGTAAAATGAACCATGAGATGGCTATGGGCTTGGCATATTCAATGAACAGCATTTTAAGAATAGAAGATAGTATGAGATGAAATTGAAGAGTTAGAGAAGGGTCAGACACTTCGTTATAACTGCCACGATAACCCATTGAAGGTGTTTGGTAGAAGAGCAGCATGATTTATATTTTTTAAAAACTACTCTGGCTGCTTTGTGGAGGAGGGATTTGGGAAAGCAAGAAAAAGACTCAAGAGAGACATTTAAGAGGCTCCCACTAAAGCCTACATATGAGATGACAATTTAGATTTAGATAGTGGTATTAGAGAAGGAAAGCAGTAATGGATTTGAGATATATTTTGGAACTGAAAATTTAGGACTTGCTGATGGACTGGATTAGAGTATAAGAGAAAGGGAGGAATTAAGTTTTAGTGTGGAGGGGTCGATGTCTAACTCCAGAAAAGAGAAAAAAACAACTGATGGTCTATTTATTGAGTTTATGTTAAATGTACATCATGTGAGTCTTTCAATTTGTTCAAGTATACTTTTGTATTTTTCGGTAATGATCAAGTTACTCCCATTTATATTTTTATATTTTGGTCTATTTCAGCATATATATTTTTTTAAATTTGTGGTAAATAGGTTCTTCTTCTCCATTATATCTTCTAACTGGTTATCATTAATCTATAAGAAAGTAATTAGTTTGGTATGCCAATTTCATTGCTTTGCTAGCTTGATAAATAATTTTATTGTTTTGTAACATTTCTTTTGTTTTTTGTGGCTTTTCTAGATGCATGAACGTGTCATCTACAAATAGAGTTTTAGCTCTTTCTTTCATATTCTTAAACCTTTACTTGCTTTGTTTTATATCATTCTATTGGCTAGTGTCATTAATACAATGTAAAATTGTAATGGGAACAGCAGGAATTCTTGTCTTGTTTCTGATTTGGCTACCTTCAGTGTTTCACCGTTGTGTAAAATGCTGATCTTTAAACTGAGAAATACTTACTTTGTCATAATCGTGATATGTGCACCAATTCCTATTTATTGATGGTTTCATTAAGAATAGAAAATCATCTTTATTTTCTCAGCATCTCTGAGATACCACCAAGATATGTATTCTTAGATATACTACTGTGAGTAATTCTATTAATGGATAATACATATGGAAGGGTACTTACACCCCTGGAGTAAAATCTTCTTGGTGATGTTATTTTATGTCAATGTTTTTATGTTTTAAATATTTATTTATTTATTTATTTTTGCATCAGTGTTCACATGTGTGATTGATCTCTAATTTCCTTTTTCTTTCCTTTTTTTTTTTTGCAATATTTATCAGATTCAGGTACTTGTTTTAAAACTAATTTGGAGGTTTTCCTCCTTTATTTTGCTATGGTCTGGAACAATTTACAATACTTGGGATTGTCTGGTCTTTAAAGGTTTGGGAAGTTCCACTATGAATCCATCATGATCTGTTGTTTTTTTGTGCAAGTAGCTCTGTGATAACTTGATCTTTTTCTTAAATAAAAATTGATTTCTTTCATCATGCTTGGAGTCAGTTTTAGTATACAATTTCTTTCCTAGAAAATTATCCATTTCATGTAGTAGATTTAAAATTTATTTATGGGGAGATTTAAAATTCTCTCAAGATTTTAAATGATTTGGTGATTATCGTACTCTTGTTATTTTTTATTTTTTCTAATATGATTTTGTGTGGTGAAATATCTGGTTGATTTTTTTAAAAGAATTAGATTATTTATATATCACTTTTTTTCTAACTCATTATTTCCTGCTTTCATCTTTATGAATTTCTTTCTTCTCTTTCTTTTGGTTTGCCATTTTTCCCCTGACATTTTGAGTAGGAAATTTAATTTATTATTTTATTCTTTCATTTTTAGTTATATAAATATTTTTCTTTCCAGTACTGTTTAAACGATATCTCATAAGTTCTTGTTTTATAGAGGGTCATTTAATTTCCATGTAAAAGATTTTAATTTGATTTTAATTTTTTTATTACATTATGATCCCTTTGCATTGGTCAGAGACTATTGTTTCCTTTTCAACTTTGTGTAATCTATTGAGATATTATGATGTACAATTTTTATTTTTCAAGATTTTTTTCATGTAGAATTCATAAGAAGCTATATTCTTTAATATTGGGCTGTATATCTCAATAAATTATGTAGATATAGATACAATGTATCTGGATCCTCATATAATCTTTTTAATTTTTTTCTTTTTCTTTTTCCACTCTGTTGTCCAGGCAGGAGTGCAGTGGCATGATCTCTGAAGATTTGAATGTTTAGGCTCAAATGATCCTCCTTCCTCAGCCTCCTGAGTAGCTGGGAATAGCTGGGATTATATGCGTGAGCCATCATGCCTGGCTAATCTTTTTACTCTTGATCTGTGTTAGACTGAGACAGTTGTATCATAACAAAGTCTCCTATATTAGTGTGTTTCTAATGCATCTCCTATAGATGCCATTTTATGAACGCTGTTGGAATATTAGATGGTATTTAGACATTCATAAGTGTTTTTTATCTTTGCTGTGATGATATAACATTATAACATAACTCTTTTTCTCATTTAATACTTTTTAGCCTGAATTATACTTTGATATCAAGTTGTTGTGCCTGCTTTCCTTTTTTGTTTGTTTTACCTGTTATTCTTTTTACCATCCTTTGATTTTTTTCACTTTCAAGACAGTTTTTAGGTGATCCCCTTTATACAATACAAATTTGCATTTTGCTTTGTCACTCTATTGGAAATTTTTTTCCTTTAATAGATGTTAAGCCTATAAATATTTACTAATTACTCATTTACTATGTCATCTACATTTTTTTGTTTTGTTTTGTTTTTATGTTTCAGTAATAGGAAAGTTTGCAATTTGCCTACAATGTTGACTTTATATAAATATCTCATTCCCCATTATTCTTAGGAATATATATGTATTTCCACAATGAACAAATAAAATATTCACTTGGTAACTCTTCCTTCCACTTCCTTCCCTCTTTTACATCATCTAATTTTGGTCAATCATGTTATCTTTTTTAATGCTTGTATTCTTACTCTTAAATATATATGTTTCTTATGTTCAAATGTTATCCTTTGACTCCCAGCCACTACCTCTGGGGCAATCATTTATCATATTCTATTTCCTCCTCTTTCTCCTCTACTCCTATCATCTCTCTTTTCATTTTAAAAAGCTTATATTAATAATATTTGCTATTCACTCTCGGCCTGCCTCTCTCTTTCTCTCTCTCCATATATGTTGTTTTACTTATTAAATGTTCGATACCAAAATTTTATACAGAATCTCTTCAATCAAATTGAGGGTGGTATAAGATTGTATAAGCTCATCTTCTAGGAGATTGTTCAGGAAGGACTCATAAATTTAAATTCTTGCATGTTTAAAATTGATTTCTTATTACCTTGATACTTGAAAGAAAGTGTGGATGGGTAAAAATTATTGCCTCACATTTTCTCTTTTTGTGTGTCTAGTAAATATTGTGCTGTTATCTTTTTGCATTTCACATTTTTTTAAAGAAGTCTGATGCCAATATAATTTTCCTTACTTTATCAATGCATTGTTGTTTTTGATTGGAGGCCTCTATTTTTGTTATCTTTAAAATTTTATAATCTTAGTAACATAGTGTTAATATTTAGTATTGTAGGCCAATTTTCCCAGGTACTACACTGTACACATTTTCTATATGCAGATTTAGGTATCTTTCAGATGAGAACTTGTATATTAGTTTAAAAAATATCACTTTCGTCTCTTTGCTTGTTTGTTTATATTTTGTTCTTTATGTCTTCTTTTCATACTCTCGTTCTATGTAAATTGGATTTTCTTTGCCAATTATGTACATTCCATCTTCTTTGTGTTTATTGCTGTCTATTTCTTTCTCCCTACATCTGTGATCTGTTCATTTTTTTTCTCATTTCTTTCTTCTTGGTGTCATTTACTGTACTTTAAGTAGCTTCTATTATCTTTGAGGTACCTTGTTATTTAACCTTAATTTATAAGTTAATTTTGAATTATTTTCTTTCCTAAGCTTTGTCATTTCCCATTTAACATCTTCTATTATCTGTCTCTCAATATCTATCTCTTTTTAAAGTTTATGATTTCTGTTTTTTGATGTTCTTTTATATCTATAATTTCTTATTTTGTTATTTTAATTCTGGTAAGAATTTTACTTCTAGGCAGGTGTTGGTCTTTGCTTGTTTGTTTAATGTGCTTTCATCTGTGAAACTGTTTTGATCCTCATCTTTAGCTTTTCATGGATGTCATGATTTTATTTTTCATGCATGAAATTTCCATATTTTATTCTCCAAGAATAATAACTAGCAGGATATTTCTTTTATGTGGTTGGTGGGATATCAGGTGGCTTTTCTGAGTTCTCCTATCAAGGGTTCTGCTTCTGTTGCAATAGCAGTTTTTAAATATATGAAATCATTATTTAGTGGTGGTGTGCTGGTGGTGCAGTTTGTTTTTATTTTCATATTCTATTCTGTTCCAGTAGGATTCCTGTTATCAGTTGCTTTTATTCCTCCCTTTGAAACCAGCTGCTGACTCCAAATGCAACCACTGCTGCAGAAATCACACACTATCAGATAATTGAAAGTCCTCATGGGACTCCACAGGATATAGTCATGTAAAGCTTTATAAAGGTAAAAGATATGTTACAGCAGCAGAGAGAAAGTGCAGATATTCATAGAAGCCCAAGACTTAACAGTGCAGCCCTTCAGGGTCCTGTATCAGTCACACAGGACATAATTCCTCTTTGGTTTATGAACCACTCAATATACATGCAAGATACTTTGGTTTTGTGCTCACTTTGGCAGCATGTATGCTAAAATTGGAATGATACAGAGAAGATTAGCATGGCCCCTGTGCAGGGATGACACAGAAATTAATGAAACATTCCATATTTTTCAGGTATCAAAATATCACATGTACCTCCAAAATATGTACAACTATTACATATCAATTTTAAAAATATATAAACCTTGTTTTCATTAGAGCCCAGGCACAAATTTACTGAGGAGTCTTTTATACCTTGCTGGTCACATAGCTAAAACCCAGGCTTTATAACTCGTTAAACAAGTATAATTATCAATCCAAACATTTTTACTAGCCAATATAGATAACAAGCTAACACAGCATGTCTCCAGGGGAATTACAGACTTTATACTACACATTATAAATCGATAACTAGTTTACTTCATCCTTTTCTTAGTTGGAGGTCAATATTGGATGTCCAGCCTTCCTCAGCGACAAGCTTAAAGTTACCCAGACTAGCTGCAAGTCATCCTTATTCCTAGCTCTCTTCAGAGACACTTTCCTAAGACTGCCTTTCCAGGCTCTTTTCTCGTTGTTCCTGTTAACCGTGCTGTGATCTTCTAAGCTTGACAATTGCTCTCTGAAGTTCCCACTCAGCATGAAGTTCTCTGTTTCTGGAAGCAACCCATTGGTAATGTTTCCTGTATTTCACCACTATCACCTATTACCCACAATTCTGTATAGCTCCCTCCAGACTCACATGCAAGTGTGGGCTCTGGTACCGACTCTAGTTTCAGTTGTTTATTTCCCCTTTTACTCATAAATTGAAATTTATGGTCTGGACAAGATGGCTGACCAGAGACACCAGCTGCCAGAGTGCCTCAGTGAAAAGAAGTTTGAGATGAAAGAAAAAAACCGAACAAACAGACAAACATAGATCAGATGTGGGTCTGAAGGAAGGGTGCGAGAACCTTCAAGAGACTCCATGGGAAGAAGACGTGGAGCACAACAGGAAGGAGAAAGTATTGGCAGAAATCAATCCTTGAGAGGCTTGGAGCCCAGTGAGAAGGGTAGGTGGAGCGGTTTGTTTCTCCCTCCCTTGCCTCCCTGACAGTCTGTGGGTTCCGGAGCTGCTGGAGAGACTTTCTGCCCACACAAGCCCAGAGGCTGCTGCCGCCAGTGAGCTAGGAGTTTCTTGTGGACAGGGCACCTGGCTCCCAGCACCCGTGGGATGTTTCCAGCCCACAGACCTGGGGTGGGACGGCAGGAACCATATTGCTTCTCTACCCACCATGCACCTTTGTCCTCCTCAGGGGGCTTCAACTTCTCAAGTTTCATCTTGCTCATTCTCACACAGACACTTCCCAACTTTGGCTCAGACTGCAGGAGCCACAGGGGTCCAGTGAGTCCTGGGTGATATGTGTGACTCCAGAGCCTGGACGTTCTGGGTGGACTGCCTCCTGGAGAGAGGGCTGGAGATGACCAGAGTGCTAGCATTCCTTCATCCATATTCCTTTCCTCCCCTTCCCCTCCCCCACCCGTGGCTGCCAAGAGAGACAACTGAGCCACCACACTGAGGTTTCCACAGAGAATGGGGCTCAGGCCTTTTCTCTTAGGGTCCTGCAGCAGACTGAAAGGTGCTCAGTCTGTGAGCTCCCTGCCCACCAGCCTTCTCTGGGGCTGCTTGCCCAGTGGCTCCATCAGAGCAGGGCACGCTCCTAGATGGAGCGACATCGATCTGGCTTGGGCCTCCTGTGGGTGACTTGGGACCAGCATGCTTCTCCCTGGCATGGACAACGATCAATCTTCTTGGTTTCAGGAGGTGAGGGAGCCCACGTGTGCAGATTTGGAGGGAGAGTGCAGTGTGGGTCCTAGCTGTGGCACCCTTTCAGGTACTCTCAGCTCAGGCTGAGATCGTGGGCAGGAATCTTTCAGCCCACAGCACAGTCATGGGGGAGCTTGCCTGGCTTGAGCTCCTGCCTGTCAGCAGATGCTGAGGGGAGACCATGGAACAGAGGAGAGGGGTGAGGAGTGGGGCTCACTACAGGCTGCCAGATTGTAAATCTCAGATGGCCTGTCCTCCACGTGCAGACTTTCTGGTTGGGTAGGGCCACTTCAGTAGCTCCCTCTTGGCTTTGCCCAGAAGCTGGGAGAAGACCTTTAACACCTGCCAAAACAGCTAGCTTGCCAGCTTTTGTAGAGCCTGAGGGCAAGCTCACCCAACTCAGCTCTGCCTAGCTTCACTCCACCACAAAACTCTGCTGTGGCACAGAATAAGGACTCACCTAGAAGTTCTAGGGTCCCCTCCACCACTTGGGACATTCAAGTGCTTCTCTTGAGGGACTAGAGCCAGCCACAACTTTTTCCTACTGGAAAATGCCACCTACTGACAGGGAGATCAATTTGCATGCCCTTACAGCATTTACTGATTCGATTTAACAAGATCAGAGGGGGCCCAAAAAGCAGCCATTTGGGGAAGCACCTAACCCTCCTCATAGAAAAACTGCCTACAGGATAAGGGTGAAAAGATACCTGTCAGTGGCCATAGCATACAAGATTTTTGGCCCCTCCCCTGTGAACAGCCCTCCTGGTTTGGAGAGCATGTTCTGAGCCTCCTACCAGTGGCTTTCCGTACTGACTGTAAAAGCAACATCTGAGCCTCACCAGGGCTTTGCAAACAAAGCCTTTTGGGCTCCCGCAATCCAGACACAATTTGTCTTGCTCCTCTCCCAATCTCAGGGGGAGTAGAGATCAAGCAAACCCCTGGGAGCTATAGGGTCCCTCCTGAAGCTTGGAACATTTCTATGCCCTACTTGGGAGACCAGAGCTTACCACAGGCACAAATGACCATGTGTGAATCAAGATTAATGAAACAAAAAGTTGGTTCTTTGGAAAGATAAACAAAATTGACATGCCTCTCACTAGATTAACCAGACACAGTGTGTCTTCATGTTTACTTTGGCCATTCTGATGATCATGTGTCATGGTGTTTGCCTCTTCACAATGAATCTCCCAGAGGTCCTCTGAGCTTCTTGTACCTGAATATCTAGATTTCTAGCAAGGCCAGGGAAATTTTCCTCAATTATTTCCTCAAATAGGTTTTCCAACCCTTGTGTATTTTCTTCTTCACCCTCAGGGACACCTATGATTCTTATGTTAGGCCTCCCAATATAATCCAACATTTCCTATAAGTTTTTTTAGTTCCTCTTATTTCTCAGCTCTTTCTCTTTGACTGGCTTGTTACCTAATAGGTGTTGTCTTGTTGTCCTGATTGTCTAATAAGCTCAATCAAGAATGAAAAAGGAGAAATTAAAACTGATACCATGGAAATATGAAATATCATCTCTGAATACTATAAAAATCTGTATGCACATAAACTTGAAAACATGGAGAAAATGGATAAAGTCTTAGAAACACACAGCTTTCCTAGGCTCAATCAGGAAGAAATAGAATTCCTGAACAGACCAATACCAAGCATCAAAATTGAAGCAGTAATTTAAAAATATTCCTAAAAAAAAGTCCAGGACCAGATGGTTTCACACCCAAATTCTACCAGACCTACAAAGAAGAACTAGTGCCTACCCTGCAGAAACTATTCTACAACATCAAGAAGGAAGGAATCCTCCCTAACATGTGTTATGAAACCAACATCACCCTTATACCAAAGCCAGGAAAGGACTCAACGAAAAAAAAAACCACAGATCAATAGCCATCATGAATATAGATGCAAAAATTCTCAATAAAATCCTAGCAAATTGCACTCAGCTGCTCATCAAAAAAATAATCCATCATGACCAAGTGGGCTTCATCCCAGAGATGCAAGGATAGTTCAACATAAGTAGGCTAATAACCAGAATCCAAAAAGAACTCAAGTGAATCAGCAAGAAAACACCAAACAGCCCCATTAAAAAGTAGGCAAAAGACATGAACAGAAGCTTTTCAAAAGAAGATAGACTAATGGCCAATAGATGTATGAAAAAATATTCAATGTCTCATCAGGGAAATGCAAATCAAAACCACAATGAGATATTATCTAACCCCAGTGAAAATGGCTTTTATCAAAAAGTCCAAAATAACAGATGCTGACATGGATGTGGAGAAAAAGGAACACTTATACACTGTTGGTGGGACTGCAAACTAATATAATCTGTATGGAAAGCATTTTGGAGATACAGCAAAGAACTACAAGTAGTCCTACCATTTCATCCAACGATCCCAATATTGGGTATTTACCCAAAGGAAAAAAAGACATTTTATAAAAAAGACACTTGCACTGGAATGTTCATAAGCAGCACAATTCACAGTCACAAAGATGTGGAAACAACCCATGTGTCCATCAATACATGAGTGGATTAATAATATATAGTATATGTATAGCATGGGGTATTACTTAGCCATAAAAGAAATGGTGACCTAATACCATTTGTAACAACCCAGATGGAACTGGAGACCATCTTTTTAAGTGACATATCACAAGAATGGAGAAATAAGTACCACATGTACTCACTACTAATTTGGAACTAATAGATCAACACTCCTGTGCACATATGGTAGTAAATGGAAATCAAGCAGGTAGAGGAGTGGAGGGGACGGGTAAATTCACACCTAATGGGTACAGTGCACAATATCTGGGTGATGGACACACTTATAACTTTGACTCAAACAGTACAAATTCAATTCATGTAACCAAAATGTTCGTACCCCCGTAATATTCTGAATTTTTTTTTTATTTCAGCATATTATGGTTGTACAGATGTTTAGGTTACGTATGTTGCCCTTGCCTCCCCACCCCCCTAAGTCCGAGTTTCAAATATGTCCATCCTTTGGGTGGTGTGCATTGCTGTCTTTGTGTATGCATATACTCGTCCCCTCCTCCCTCCTCCCCCCTCCCCCCTGCCCAACGTCCAATAGATGTTATTCTTATATGTGCACTTACGTGATGATCAGTTAATACCACTGTGCTGGTGAGTACATGTGGTGCTTGTCTTTCCATTCTTGGGATACCTCACTCAGTAGAATGCTTTCCAGCTCTATCCAGGAGTATACAAGAGGTGCTATATCTATAATATTCTGTGTTCTCTGGTTCTATGGTTAATGTAAGTTATGATATTTAAATTCAACTTTTCTTTCAACCTTTATAGTATTTTGGAGAAGAGGTGGAAAGATTGCAATCTATAGAAACTCCATTATCCTAAGGTAACTTGCACTATCTACCTTGGCCTTTAACTATCGGTGCTAATTCTACCTCAGTGACAGGAGATATCCTTTTCTGCTATATTTCTACCTGTAGGAGTGAGATACGCCAATATTGTTCCTTTCTTTTGTTTTTCACTACTCTTTTCAAGCTGTTTCAGAAAATTTTGAAATTTAAAGTGCTTTCCTATTTTTTCTTTTTGATCACTACCAAGTAGTGCCAATGCTCAGCTACATTTGCTTCTTGTCCTTTTTCTTTCTTTCTTTTTTTTTAATTTTCAGTACCTGACATTAGTTTTACCATAACATTCTCCCAGTTTTTGTTTTGAGCGTTTCCCATGGAAAGAGGTGAAAGATTTAAGAATTCAATAAATACTGTCCCAATCAAAAGTATTTATTAATTAAACAAATGATGACACCCTCACTTTCCTAAGTAAGGTTTCATTCAGATGTTACCTTCCCATCATATCAACATCTAATCCAAGCCTATCTCAATGTATCAGTGCTCTTCATTGCTTCCCATAAAGACTTCTCTTATTGTTCTTGTACCCTCTTTTAGAAACCTAACACTATGAATTGTCCAGACCTATACCCGTAGAACACTGGCCATATTTGTTTAACTTTGTACAGCAACTCTGTCAATTTAAAACTCAGTAAATGATGCAAAAATACTCTACGTCTATTGTTGATGACTTTATTTTTAAAATATTTCCAGATTTTATGAAACTGTCTTGTTATCTATCCTAATTATCCAAGGGAGTTATCCCAATAGCATCTCTCTGGTTTATTGCTTCCTATATTCACACTGGAGTCATCCAAGTTTGGACTCTAACATCTTCCCAATTCTAACTTGTTAAAATGGTGGTCTGTTAATTCACCGTGATTACACACCTTTTTCCTAGCTCCAGTCTTAACAGTGCTTAGGGATGTGCATATCTCCTTTTCTCTTGTATATACATCTAGGCTGTCCAATCAGATAGCAATATTTATCCTAAGGAAATTACCATACTTGGGCATATGTTCCATTATAATCTTCTTTATTTCTCTCACTATTCCTGTATTAATTACAAGGAAAAAATCTACTTTTAAACTGATGTTCTTCCTTGAGGAATACTAATTCCTAGAAACAAAATACAAGTATAAGCTTTTCAAATTTTCCTCTTAGCATTGTAATAATTCCCCATTTTTCTGTACCTCAATCCAAGAAGATTACTTATCCAATAGATAATGCAGACCAACAGGCCTCTTTAGCTGTTTGCTGATTAAAAACTTATCTGTCTTGTGGTTGAAACTATAGTCTGTATGAAATTCACAACGATCAAGATATATGTCAAGTCAATTTGAGATAATATAATGAGAAATGTGAGGGAGTACCTCAAGGAATTTTAGGACAATCCTTACAATTTAGGAAGTAAATCAAGTCACATTCACCCTGTGGCCTTGGATACAGTTTAAATCAAGATAAAGAGAAACAAGTTTAGTGCCATATACTAGTAGGCAGTTCTTAAAATGAAAGGCAATGTAGAAATTCCACTACTCTCTTAATTCCCCAGCCTGCTGTCCTGGGTAAGAAACACAGAAACGGGAGCAATGTTCCTTTGAATCACCAAACGAAGGAGTCTGTGTAATGAAACACTGTGTATTTTGTACACCTGTTTCTGGCTTTATTGTGAGTCTTAACTTCTCAATGTGGGAGTCTAACATTCCTTGAGAAATGAAACTATTTCTTCTAAGGTACTTTGGCCCCTCCTAACTTTAGGATCTATGAAAGACTAGAAGTCTCAGAAAGTGTAAGTCTGCCTCGATTCCTAAAATCAGTCTTTGTTCGAACTTCTAAGTGCAATTTCAGTCCCTTACCTGAGGGTGCCAGCAAAGCCTTGCTTAATACTCCAAACATGGTGGGCCATTCTTGCTAAGATTAGCCTTTGAGGCTATTATTCTTTTGAAGTTCACTCCTGTTTAAACCAACTGACACAGCTGCACCCAGGGTCCGTAATTCCCACTCTTTAAGCCTACATCGAAGGCTTCTTAAACCATAAGAATGTAAGGGATTTTTCTCACTGCCATTTCTCAAGCACCTGGAACAGTGATTAGCATGTATTAGATGCTCAATGAATTAATAAATTTGGAGGTCTAGCCCATCGTTGTCCCTCCAAAATGAAAATCAGTGTGTCACCTGATGAATTGTTAATTTCGATTGGAAAAGTACTTTTGTATTGTGATTGAATTTAGCTTGATGAATTCTGGGTTATGTAAGAAGAATGATCTTTAAGGCCTCTCAGTCTGTCATCATCTTACCAAACAGATAAATTTCTTTTCTCATGAGAAAAGTTAATGAATGGAGTAGAGAACAAAAGTAGAGGGTAATTCTATTCCATTATAGGTAATGGAGCAAATGTCCCCAGCCCTTTGTGGAAAGATAAAGAGACAAAGGATTGACATGTCCCCTGGAGTCAGGCACATAAGTTTTCACATAGATCAGTCACATGTTTAAGGTTTGAACCTTCATTGAGAACTAAGGCAATAATATGATAATGAATGCTATGATATTTCACCTCTTCACAGTGCAGCTGAGGTAGAGTGACATAAATTTGATGAGACAGAATTTTTGATAGCAGCCTTATAGTATTGTTTTCTGTGTTTACACAGAATCAATTCTTTTTTTTTTTTTTTTTTTGAGACAGAGTCTCACTCTGTTGCCCGGGCTAGAGTGCTGTGGTGTCAGCCTAGCTCACAGCAACCTCAAACTCTTGGGCTCAAGCAATCCTTCTGCCTCAGCCTCCCGAGTAGCTGGGACTACAGGCATGTGCCACCATGCCCAGCTAATTTTTTCTATATATTTTTAGTTGCCCGATTAATTTCTTTCTATTTTTAGTAGAGATGGGGTCTTGCTCTTGCTCAGCCTGGTTTTGAACTCCTGAGCTCAAACAATCTGCCCGCCTCGGCCTCCCAGAGTGCTAGGATTACAGGCGTGAGCCACTGCGCCTGGCCACGAAGAATCAATTCTTAACTTAAAACACATTATAAACAGCTTTGCCAACAGCCCCAGATTGGGTAACTATGGTAATGTTTACCATGGTTAATACTGGAGCTGTAAAGATTATTGGCTGGAAATTTTAATCTTGGCAGAAAGCCCCTTAACAAAAACACAAAAGTACAAATCAAGCAAACACAAAAAGGGACTTGATTTGCCTGTGCTTTCCTCACCATCGTGGCTATGCTGAGAAAGGGATAGTTAAGAGAATGTAGTATGTTGGCGTAACTTAAATCTGTGTGTAAATTCAACGGGTGCTTTTCTTTAAGTGGAGAATATTAACTGGCAAAAAAGACAGATATGTGACAGAAAACATACCATTTTGGGAGTAGAAATGACCATTTATAAAGTCCACCCTCAGTTTTCAGCTGTGGATACTAAATAAAACATATGTGAAGTAATTAACTCAATATTAAACAGCCTGTTGGTGGCGACACAATAGTCCTGAGGACTCTTCCCTTTCAGCTTATGTCTCAGCTCTGTCGTGGCTTCACCTCCCTTCTGTTTCAGTAACAATCCGTCATGTCAGCTCTTTTCTTTACAGTCCCTTAGCTCACTTATCCCATTGTCCTCCCATCTCAACTTCCAAGGAAATCGGTCCCCTGAGTGAATCCATTGCATTTCATGCTTGGAACTGGTGCCCAAACTGCTGAGTCAGGCATCCCGGTCATCAGAAGTTGTCTCCCCTCACTCCTTACACCCTTCCCCATCTAGTTGCAAATGATCACTGAGTGCTGTCTATTGAAACTTCCAGATTCCATCCACGGTTTCCACTTCCTTCTATTCCCACCACCACCTCAACATACAGGCCCTCATTAAATGTCAAACTTACTATACCAGCAAATTTCAAACATACACAAAAGTATGGAGAACAGTATGATGAAGCTTCTCATTACCAATCTCTCAGCTTCAATAATTATGACTAATTTTATCTCATCTCCATCTTCAATTATGTTGAAGCCAGCCTCAGACATTATATAATTTCATCCACAAATATTACAGAAAATATCCATAAATATTAACACAAAAAGTATTCACAATACCATTATCACACTTTAAAAAGTACCAATTATTTCTTAAATCACCAAATATTTAGTTAGCAACACAATTCCCCGATTTTCTAGCACATGTGTGTTTACATTGTTTTATAGATTGGTTGTCTGAATTGAGATCCAAATAAGGTATGTTTTTAAAATCTCTTTTAATCTATAGTTTTTCCCTATACATTTGTATTTTGCTTTTGTTGTCATCGTCAGTGTTATAAACAGAACCACATAATTTGTTTGCAACGTTTTCCAGTGTCTGAAGTTTGCTGGGTGGATTCTCCATCATGTCACTTAGTGTTTTCCTCCTAACTTGGATTTTTAAATGAATTTGCAGTTAGACCTTAAAGTCTTAATCTGATGCACATTTGGTCAAGTATGCTATGGCATTCCATCAGGAGGCAGTCTGCTTTTCTCACTCTTAGTTAGGTTAGCATCCACTGATGATAATAGCCTATATTCATTAACTCATGAGATATTACAGAATTGTTATATTTTGATATCCCTTCTTCATTTAATAGCTAGAATATTTCTAAAGTGAAAACATTTCTTTTAACAATGAGGGGTACAGTTGTACAGTAAAGGCAAGAAATTGCCAGATTCTTTCCCTTCATTTACAAAACTCAATCACTTTTAGAGGACACTTAATCTTCAAGTCATGTCAACTCTTTTCTTTACAGTCCCAAGACTTGGCTGCCCCAAATCTGGAATCAGCCATTTCTATAAGAAGCCTGGTTTGTTTGTTTGTCTTGGTGGGAAATATGATTTAAACAACAAAATCTGGGTGTTAGGAGAGCTTATTTGTACTGGTCATTATTTCTAGGGTATTTCAATGGGTGAGGCTACCAACATAATTTCCAACAATATGGTTATCAAAATCAATGTAAGATTTTGTAGCTTTACTTTCTTATTTCTTAGATAATAATCCCACCAGGGCTATATAGACAAATTATAAGATCATTTGTAATACTAACCCTGCCTGTGGTTATCTAGCACATATTTAGGTTCATTTTAAAATCTTCTTCTGATTTTTGGAATTGTTTAAAATTTACTTCATTTTTGTAATTATGTAAAATACTTTGCATGTGTCCAAATTAAAATCTACAAAACACAGTATATTTTAAAAAATCTAAATTCTGTCCTTATTTCCTTATTTCTATAACCTTTATTCATATCTATAAACTATAAGTTTATTTTATTGCACTTATATATATTCCAGGTCATAGAGCTATTACATTCTATACTGGCTCCTTTACATTATTTAATCTGACATTATAAAATAAATGTAATTTTTTTGCATAATACTAGTTCTTTTCACTAGTTATGTTGTTTGAGTCTCATTCTCTAGTAGGTTCTCAGAAAGACCTCATATAACTATTTTTTCTAAGTCCTTGCATGTTCCCAAATGGTAGTCTGCAACCTTTCTCTTATGACTCAGACTGCCTGGATATAAAATTCTTGCCTAACACTTTGTTTTCATTTCATGAATTTCTTAAATATGTTGTTTTATGTCTTTTATCTTTTGGCATAACATGTACCTGAAAGTCATATTTTCTTGCTATTATAAGTGACTTGGTCTTTTTGCTTGGATGCCCAGTGAATTTATTTTCATTTTAAAAATAGGCAATAGATTTACACATTACTATGTTGGCTATTTGGGGATTGTTTTCCCATTTACAAGGTATCTGTTTCAAAAAGTAGTTTCAAATTTGTTTGGAAAATTTTTATTTTTTATTTGTTTTTTAGGGATGAATATATTTTCTTAATTATTTTCTTATTTCTTTTTGGAATATTACAGGAATACAAACATTTTGGTTACATATATTGCCTTTGCATCAGCCAAAATTTTATATAATGAAAGTTTTCATATATCATGATTTTTAATATTCTATTCTGTTCTCTATCTTTATTAGCTATCATTTTCTATAGATACGTCTTTTATATCTATCATTTTCTATCAGATTACTGTTGTCATATTATTCATCCCTTCATAATATTTAAAAAATGTCCTTCAAACTCATGATAGTGCAATCTCCAAGAAAATAGCCTAAAATATATGTTTTTCATCTGTTGCATTATTTCATATTTTCATGTCAGATGTTGACTCTCACCTCAATATTTCCCTTCTATTTCTTCTTTAAAAAAAAAAAATCACCTCTCACTTTATTCCATTCTGATAGAGCCACCGAAGCACCTAAAAAAATAGTCTCAGGAAAGCCAAAGGTAAGATTACCTTAATATAGTTTAATATTCCCCTCTCATAATTTTATACTTTGATGAATATTATTTTATCTTGATATTCTATGCCTTAAAATATTTAAAACACTAAATTATGGTAATATGGATAACATTATGAAAATTAGAAAATCTTAGCCAAACATTGCTAGATGTTGTATTTTTCCTAGCATATATATTTGAGGACCCAAAAAATGTAAAAATTAAGGAATCAGTTTGAATTTTTTTAATTTAAAAAACTTTGAAAACTTGCTAAAATAACTATTGGTATTTATTCATTATAGAGGTGACAGTTTTTCTTCAGAAGTGAAATAATATATTTTTCTTTGAATTTTCTTTTCTTATATCTGTAATTTGGCCCTGGTTCATGTTTTGGGGGAATGGGAACATAAAGCGTTGTTCAGTTCCAAATGTATGGTACAACTAAAGCAGTGCAAACATTTATGCCTCCTCTGGTCTGTCTTCCTTCCTTCCTTCCTTCCCTTCTTCCTTCCTTCAGCTTTATTAGTTTAGTTGTAAAACGTGAATATTACAGAAACCTTCATTACTATCTTTGCCAAGAGGTTGGGTATTTTAACCTGATTGTAGTCCAAAAATATGGCTTCCATAAATGCTTTTGCAGCCTTTTTCAAACACTAAGTTCAAAGAGAGGAAGTTCCTACATCCTTGTACTAGTAACAACACTTCTGAAATTTTGTTAATATTAAAATATTCAGGTGAAAATATTACATCAAAGTAAAGGCAATCATAGTATAATATGGAAGGATGTGAGGAATGAAAGTACAAGATATTTTAAAAGTGTGGCAATTCAGTTACACATTTGACATTACACAAAACAGGAATTTAAGGACATCAAAAGGAACTCCTAAATATGTGATGTATGAGTACATCAAAAGTAGAGGATAAGTGGTGCCTCACTGATAAAGGGATATAAATGTTCTTGAATCTAAAAGGAAATTATACCTTTGCCTAAAAGGGAAATATTCCATTCAAATTATTAGCACTCAGGAATATTAACTGGCTTTGTAACTGTTCCAGACATATGACAAAAATCGAGTCTTCTAGAGATTTGGAAAAACTTTTGGCTAAAATGCATAACCAGATTGGAAAAAATGCAAAATACAGCTAATTTTTAAAAAATCTTTGAAATGATAGCAAAGATGCAATTTAAAAAGGATTAAATTAATATGTACAGGTTTGATCTTAAAGAGAAATGAGCTTAATCAAGACCCCGTAGCCTGAATAATATTTGCCTTGATCATGTAGCTTTTGTCTCCTCTACCAAGAGAGCCACAGTAAATTCACTGAAAGCCACTAGTGCTGAGACACTGGTTTCTAAATATTATACCACTATCCACTGAAAAAAAGCAGGGTCCTTGGTGACGTGTCTATAGATCTGAGGCAGGGGAACAGAAAAGTGACTTGCAAGACCTTGTTGTTCTAGAAAATAAGGAATCATTCAAAGACTAATGGCACTATGCTAAAAGACAGTTTACTGAAAAATAAAATAATGTGTAAACATACACCATATTTCTGTACTAAGAAACTAATCTGTACGTTTTATGTAATTTCTACCAATATATCTATATGTCTAAGTATAATTTGAATAGATAATTTATAATTTACATGAAATAAAAAATGAACAATTTGAAAGGAAGAGCTGTGCTGTCTTTTTTTTTTTTTTCTTTTTTTTTTAAGAGATGAGGTCTTGCTCCCTTGCCCAGGCTGGAGTTCGGTGGAGCAATCACAGTTCACTCGATCTCCTGGGCTCAAGTGATTCTCACACCTCAGCCTCCTTGAGTAGCTAGGACTACAGGTGCACATTACCATGCCTAGCTAATTTTTTATTTTATTTTTTTGGTTGAGATGGGGTCTCTCTATGTTGCCTAGGCTGGTCTATAACTCCTAGCCTCAAGTGAATCCATTTGTCTTGGCCTCCCAAATTGCTGGGACTACACATGTGAGCCACTATGCCCAGCCAAGAGCTGTGATATCTTGACCAGACAGGGACCAAAAAAATCCCATAAAACATTATTTTAAATAGTTTAGAGGTCATAGAGATATTGAAAAGAAAACTGGTACTAAATATCCAAAACCAATACTATAAATGTGAACATTCAAATAAAGATTCTTGGGATGTTAATTTTATATGAGGAAAACATTATGTTTCGTTCCTACTTCATATCATACAATAAATTCCAGGTAGATTATATACCCACAAGCCTTTCAAGAAAATGTAGAAGAATATTTTTAAAATATTGTTGTCAAGAGAGCTCTGACAGATTTAACTATATAATTATTAAGTACTTTTGAAGGAATAAAACAAAAAAATTGATATAAGAAAAACATTTGCAACATATATGACACACATAACCGCAAATAATAGTAATAATTTTCATAATATGTCATGAGCACTTATAACAAGTAAAAAACAGCAACCCAGTAAAAAAGGGTAAATGACATCAACAGACAATTAACAGCCAACAATTTAAAATGCTCAATACTAATAGCCAATAATATAAAATGAAATTTTAATGGCCATGGATGTAAGAGGCTTAATCTGGCTAATCAGGTTACTGGTAATCAACTCAATGGCATTTAAAACATGTATTTTTTTAATTGAAAGAAATTATATATTGTTTATTATGTACAATATGATTTTTAAAATATATATGCATTTTGAAATGGTTAAATTAAAATAATTAACATAAATATTACCTCAAATACCTATCATTTCTGTGGTGAGAACACCTAAAATCTACTCTCAGAAATTTTCAGAAATATAATACATAGTTATTAACTATAGCCACCATGTTGTACAGTAGGTTTCTTGAACTTATTCCTCCTATCTAACTAAAATTTTGTCTTCTTTGGCCATTTCCTTAACTCCCATCGCAATCCCCACCTTCAGCTCCTGTTACCTACAATTCTACTCTCTGTTTCTATGAGTTCAACTTTTTTAGATTCCACATGTAAGTGAGCTTGTGGGGTATTTGTCATTTTGTGCCCAACTTATTTCATTTGACATAATGTTCTTCAGGTTCATTCATGTTGTTACAAATGACAGAATTTCCTTTTCTTTAAAGGCTGAATAGTATTCCATTGTATATATGTATCACATTATATTATCCATTTTGTTGTTGATGCACACAGGTTGATTCCATGTGTTGGCTATTGTAAATAATGCTGCAATAAACAAGAAAGTACAGATATCTCTATGACATACTGATTCCATTTCCTTTGGATATATACTCAGTAGAAAGATTGCTGGATTATGCGGTAGTTCTACTTTTAATATTTTGAGGACTCTTCATATCCTTTTTTATAATGGCTGTAAAGGCAAACCTTGGAGATTTTGTGGGTTTGGTTCCAGAACGACACAATAAAGCAAATATTTTAATAAAGAGAGTCACATGAATTTTTGTATCCCAGTGCATATAAAAGTTATGTTTACATTGTATAAATGTAAACACATAGTGTGCAATAGCATTAAGTCTAAGCAATAAAGGTACATACCTTAATTTAAAATATTTTTGCTAAAAAATGCTAACAATCATCTGAGCCTTCAGTGAGTCATCATCTTTTTGTAAGTAGAGAGTCTTGTCTCGATGTTGATGGTTCCTGACCAGGACTGTGGTTGCTGAACATTGGGTTGGCTATGGCAATTTCTCAAAATAAGAAAATGATGAATTTTGCTACATCTATTAACTCTTTCCTTCACAAAAGATTTCTCTGCAGCATGCAATTTTACTACAGTTGATTTTTGTATTAATATATAATGTGAGATAATGGTCTAATTTCATTTTTCTGTATGCGGATATTCAGTTTTCCCAACATCATTTATTGAAGGGACTGTTCTTTCTCCATTGTGTATTCTTGGCAGCTTTGTTGAAAAATAATTGACCATAAATGCATAGATTTATTTCTGGGCTCTCTATTCAGTTTTATTGGTTTATGTGTCTGCTTGTATGCCAATAGCATGCTGTTTTGATTGCTATAGGTTTGTAGTATATTTTAAAGTCAGGTAGCTTTGTTCTTTTTGTTCAAGATTGTTTTGTCTATTCAGGGTCTTTTGTGTTTTCATACAAATTTTAGGAATTTTTTTCTATTTTCTGTGAAAAATAGTTCAGTGACTTTATGATAGAATGTGTTTAATAAATGTTTTGCTATTGATGAATATTTGTAAAATAACATGTTTTTAATAAATTAATTGCTAATGTTAATCATCCATACTTGTCCCTGCCAAATTGGGTTATGTTACTTCACTCTTTAAGACCATGTTATGATGGAAAAATTCATAAAATTTGGCATCAGATTGACCTAGTATTAAATTCTCAGATTCATTTCTTACTGCATGCTATTTATTCTTAGATTACTAATTCCTAAACGTCTTACCTAGAATATAATAGTAATTCAGTAAACTTTCATAAAGGAATGATCTATGTGTATTTTAGTTAAATTATTTAATTCTTCTAAGATTCAATTTTTGCATTTATAAAACTGGGTTTTATTAAGTCTATTATTATAAGTCTTTATTAAGTCATATTAATAAGTAAAACTAAGAGTTTTATTAACCCAGTTTTTCTGGGCTTTTTTGTGTGGATTAAATTGGATAATGCATGGAGAGAATCTAGTGACTGAAAATGTAGTATTGCTGGACATACAATAAATGCTAAAAGAGCATATTAGGGGAAACTCTTTTTATTAAATCAGAAATGACAAAAATTAAGGATAATAGTTTTAAAAATTTTGTTACAGCAAAACTGGTGCTGTTGTAAAAATTATTTTAGCCTTTTTATATATTACTCAAAGTATTACATGCATAGTGGAATATTCGATTTTATAAATAATAGGAAACCTTTCTGTGGAGTTCACAAACATAATTTTTAGGAAAGTTTCAAAAATCTGGGTGAACAGCCCTTTTAAACAGAAATTCCCAACTAAATACTGGAGGGATACACAGACACAATAGTTGGGATTTTTCTGGAAACTATTAATATATTGCTGAACTGATCTGTAGGCAATCTATGTCATCGCTCATCATTGGCAATTACATTTCAGACAGGTGCTTTTGTTTCAACTCTTAACCTCTTTATTCTCTAATTATTGGTCTACTCTTATCCAGTCTTCTGGCAAGTCTGGTGAATACAGTAGATGACAGAGAGTTTCCAAGTCCAGCCTCTGTTGTTTGAGAAGTGTTGTTTGTGTTGAGCGTTGTCTTGCAAGAGGATTGGCCTGCCAGTGTTGGCCAGTCTCAGCTGTTTAATCACAAGCATCCTCATCATTTCATCCATTTGGTTGCAGTAGACATCTGCTGTAATCGACTGACGAGGTTTCATGAAGCTGTAGTGGATAATACCAGCACTGGTCCACCAAACAGACACCATTAGCTTTTTTTGATGAATATTCAGTTTTGGACTGTATTGGCACTTCATGTTTTTCCAACCATTGTACCAAATGCTTGTGATTATCAAAAAGAATCCATTTTCATCACATATAACAATATGGTGTAGAAATGGATCACCTTTATGTCATGATAGCAAAGAAAGGACAAACTTCCAGACAATTTCTCTCTCTCTCTTTTTTAAAAATTATGCCTCCTCTTATTTATTTACTTTTATTTCAGCATATTACAGGAGTACAAATGTTTAGGTTACATATATTGCCTTCGCCCTGCCAGAGTCAGAGCTACAAACGTGTCCATCCCCCACACAGTATGCACTGCACCAATTAGGTGTGAATATACCCATCCCCTTCTCTCCCTTCCCACCTGCCACAATTTCTCTTCTGATGCTTGTTTAATTCATGTGGAACCCAACTAGTCAGCTTCTTTACTTTGCCCATTTCTTTAAAGTGGTCCAATACTGTCGGAATAGTAACATCAAACCTTGCTGCTAATTCACAGATAGGTTGAAATGGATTCGCTTCCACTACAGTTTTCAGCTCATCATTATCCACCTTGGTCTCAAGGTCACCCACGTGGCTCATTTTCAAGATTAAAATCACCAGAATGGAACTTCTCAAACCATCGAGGTACTGTGCATTTGTTAGCCACATCCTTCCCAAACGCTTCGTTGATATTTCAAGCTGTCTGAGCTTCACTGATTCCACGACAGAACTCATATTTGAAAATAACACAAGTTTTTGACTGATCCACGGTTTCACAAAAAATATTGTAAAAAAATTTGAAAGATAATCACAAGCCAAACCATGCAGTTGAACAAATGAGGATGTATCTTCACAATAAAAATAAAACAAGAAGTGTCAAAGTGAAACATCAGAGATATCAACTGTCAAATTTAATACTTAAAGTAATTGGACTTTTCATACTTAAAACCTAAATATTTTTCTTGACTGGTATTATAAACTAGTGTTCTTTCTTCCACCTTATTCTTCTCATCCCCAATCATAGTTCATTTGGCCCAGAGGAGCCAGTTTGTTCTTTATATTAATAAGTAAATATGTTCATCTCACTCCTCAAGTTCAAGCTCGTCAAGTCTTCCCCACTGTACTTATTTTTAAAGTCCCACATCCTTACCTACATGATTTGGCTTCTGCCTACATTTCCAGCCTCTTCTTGTTGTAACACGATCTCTTGATAGGCATATTCTGTTCCTCCTATCCTCTTTTCTGTTCTTAAAACATGCTAGGATTGTTCCTGATTTATGGCTTTTCCACATCTCAACCCACTGTCAGAAATATTTTTCTGCTAGATTATATATGGCCTACTCCAAATTGTCTTTTAGGTCTCAGCTTAAATGCTAGCTCTGGGCCAGGCGCAGTGGCTCACGCCTGTAATCCTAGCACTCTGGGAGGGCGAGGCGGGCGGATTGTTTGAGCTCAGGAGTTCAAAACCAGCCTGAGCAAGAGTGAGACCCCGTCTCTACTAAAAAAATACAAAGAAATTAATTGGACAACTAAAAAATATATAGAAAAAATTAGCCGGGCATGGCGGCACATGCCTATAGTCCCAGCTACTCGGGAGGCTGAGGCAGAATGATTGCTTGAGACCAGGAGTTTGAGGTTGCTGTGAGCTAGGCTGATGTCACGGCACTCTAGCCCGGACAACACAGAGAGATTGTCTCAAAAAAAAAAAAAAAAACAAAAAATATGCTAGCTCTAATTGCCCATCATTGCCCTATCACCTTAATCTATCTGAGTTCCTAACTTCCTGCCTTTTGTTCTTTTAGACAGGTTGACTTAGAATCAGTGGTGTGAATGTAAATGTTTAACAACTGGCTTTCTACATAAATAAATAGAAGAAAATAAAGAAAAAAGCCATGGTATAAATATTCCTATGACGGTTAATTTTTCTAATCAACATGACTTTCTTGAATACCGATTGGGAAGATATGGACACAAACAAGCTGGTGCAATCTGTTCTAGCATACCATGGGATTCTCTGTTAAGAATTTTGCTCACCTACTGCCTTGTTTTTTGCTTTGTTCAAGACTATTTATAGTAAGGCATAAAGTTTGGGATCTTTTACTAGATCCATGGTGAGATAAACATAGAAATGAGGGAATTATAGGATGTTCTAATTTTGCAAACCATGCATAATGAGATGACAATTGTATAAATTTGTTTAAACAATTATAAATTTGTTTATACATAAAAAACTGTGTTCATTTATTTGAAACGTTTGTTTATTAATAGTAAAAGTTTAAACAACAACAAGAAATAGTCAATCTATAAGGATGCATATTTATAAAACAAAAATACTCATTATTTTCCCTTTCTGGAAAAATAGATCTCAAATACCTAGAGAAGCACGAAACTTTTCACCAGAATTATTCCAAATATGAGACAAAAACATTTTTCAAAGATGCACATGTTTGCCAGTCTGAGATGTGGTTTTCCTCATACTGTGAACATAAAAGCTATTCAAATACAAAGAAATCAAGATGCCACATTTCAAAGTTTTTGTGTTTTATGAATAGAATCTTGGAGCTTTGTAGCTGAAGGTTTCTTTAGAAATTTTCAGGACAATACTCTCATTTGACAGTTGAGAAAACAGACCGTTGGAGAGATGAAATGGCTGGTTCGAGATACACTGATTGGGACAGAACTAAGACTTTACATTTACGAACCCTAACTTACAACTCAGGGCCCATTCATGATAGCAGGACATGAAACCGTTCCTATGCCATAGCTCTTCCTTATGTAGCACCTGGAAAACACTCAGAGCATCTTATATTTGATTTAAAAAAACCTGTTGTGCTTTCTAAGGACAAGTCATTAACTCTCTTTGCCAAGTATTTACCTGTCTTTCTTATTTTCCACATGGCATCAAAATTAGTTTGTTTTTCATATAGGAAGGAAATGATTCTCTAATTTAACACTTGTCTTTAAGCAAAAGCATGCTTTAGGAAGATGATATTGACCAGGTATCAGCTATAAACTATAGTTATCTTAATTTAGAAAAGTGCTTAAATTAAGGGAAATTTTAGTAAACCATCAGGAAAAACTTAACAATCAAGGTAATAAAACATTGAAATTAGATGATTTAGTTGCTCTATAATTCATTCATACAAGAACTATCCAATTAGTACTATCTATGTGTATAGAGCTGAGGTACATGGTAATGTGTTATGATGCTTTCTTGTGCAGTTTCATCTCTGAGTGAACATCAAAAAGTATACTTACACAAACCTAAATGGTACAGCCTACTACACACCTAGGCTAGATGGTATAGTTTATTGCTTCTAGGCTACAAACCTATACAGCATGTTACTATATTAATACTGTAGACAACTGTAACACAATGGAAAGTATTTGTGTATCTAACATATCCAAACATAGAAAAGGTACAGTAAAAATATGGAATTATAATCTCATGGACCACTCTTGTATATATGGCCTGTCATTGACTAGAAATGTTCTCTGGCTTATGGCTATATTTACATCCTTGTGTAGTAGTCTCCTCTTAAATCAACCTGTCACCTAAGCGATATATTGTGGTAGAAGTTATGCTTTGCTAGTTCTGGGAGTTCTGGGCTTAAGCTTTAAGAGGGTTGGCAACATCTGCTTTTGTACTTTGGGGGCAGTGTGCCATCATACAAATTCAACTACTCTGCAACCAGGATGTTGTGAGAAGTCCACCCTAGCCACATGAAGAAAACTCACGGAAGAGAACACAGGCGTCATTCAGTAGTGTTAGCTGATCTTCCAGTCAGCTGTCAATATGAACTTGGCCACTATGTAAGTGAGGCCATTTAGGAGTTGAACTCGGCTTTTTTCAAGTCATATCAGCTAATGCCAGCTGATGAAGGAGAGATGAGCTGTCCCAAATGACCCCTGCCAAAGTTGTAGAACTGTGAGCAAATAAATAAAATGATTGTCATTTTAAGCCACTAAATTTTGAGGTATTTTGTTGCATAGCAATACATGGCAAGAGAAGTTTAAAACCTGGCCCTCGACCTCCAGAACCCTCCTACCTAAAGATCATAAAGAACAGAATAGACCCATAACAAATGTATAGACATTCACCTGCTCGAAGGCAGCCAGGCTGAGCTCCACGATTGCTTACTTTGTACCTATAGGAGTTTATAGTTTGTTAGGACGTGGAATACAGAGAAGCACACTTTCCACTTTAGAGGGAAAATGAAAACCATTACTGTGCTTTTGTGATATATTAAACTCCATACCCATTTTGCTAAAAAATGGAAGGAAATTTGGTTCATGACCTTCAATTTATATTTCTTTTTGAAATGGAAAATAGTGATAATACTTCACTGTTGTTCTCGGAGGAGCCATAATCACCAACCTTTTAAGTGCAGTTTATAGTGTGATTGGTATGCAATTCGAGGTATTTCATTAAAAAAGTATTACCGGAGCCAGCATGGTTGATTTCTTTTGTATGATTTTACTGTACAACATTAGAGATTTACTCTGGTTTAAAATCCAGCAATAATAATGCATTCATTGTTTACTGTATTTGCAACTGTCATGATATAAGATAATGGGCTTCTTTTCCAGCAGGGTCATAATTTGTGCCACCCTCCTGTATAGCACATTCAAATTTAACATTCGACTAGATTTCCCATCAGCTCCACAGATGAGTTTGCTTCAAGAAAAGCACATGTATTCAATTTGGTTTTTAGTAATCTGTATCCCATAAATTTCAATCAAATCCATTTAAGAACAACAACAAAAAGTTCCATGTGAAGTATGATGTTGTTAACTTTTATATCTTACAAGATGCATTTATGCAAAAGAGTTTTGGTAACAATTATTTTCTTTTGGTATTTTGACGTGAGGTGTTACTGGAGTATATATTTATGGTAGGATTTTACCTAGCCCCACTAGGAATGTGTTTGACATGTGGGGCACAGAGCACACTGCTTTATTTTAAATAATTTCTTGAAAAGCTCTAAGACTTCTCAAATCTGTTTATTTAGAAGGTAAAGTTGCTGTTGTCACTCTAATTGAGATATGGAAAATCTATCAAGCAGTTTACATGTGAGCTGTTTAAATTTTCTCAACTTATATTTCCTTTCCCTTTTAAAATATGTAAGATGAATATTTTGTCACTAGACTCTGATCTGAAACACTCTATTTTTTGGTCCTTGTTCTCTTTCAAGGAGCTCAAACTCTTAGATTACATTCAAATTTCAACAATATTTTCCATCAATGTCTTCTCCCAGAATTGGTATTTAAGGTCATAAAATAGAATGGTAAATCTTAAAAAAAGCACTGATGTTGAAATGGATCTTTGAAATCAGTTTCAAAATGAAATCAATACTAAAGATGGCATATCCCTATGGTAGGAATATTTGAGCCATTGTAGAGCATAATTTTATAGTTTGATAAACTAAAATCATTCTGAATTTCCTTTTGAGATATAATTGTGCTATGTTTCTATGAAATTCACATATTTCAAGTAGATCCAGAAAGAAAAATCAAGTAGAAATCTTCATTACATCCCTAAATTTTGGGAGTTGAAGTGTTATCCACATAATAGACAATCCACATGGAGGTTCTTATCCTCACCATTGGTAAATTGGGCGAAAGTCCCAGGCAGAAGCTTGAGAGAGAGACAGAGTGCATTCAAAGAATGTGTTTAAAACCTCCTATTATATTAAGCCTTATAAAATTAAGGTTCGGAGTTCATACTGAGATTAAACATTCATTATTATCATAGTTAGAAATTATAAAGTAATGTTGGGAAATGTAACTGTAGATGTAAGGGATGGAGATTTTTTAAGAGATCATACTTTTTTTTTTTCTTTTAAATACTACTTTAGAATCTGAATGAATTTCAAGAGAAGGAAATAGGAGAGTACAACCAGGTTGATATCCATTGAATCAGGTCATGATAGAAAATCTTTTCTAATGCCAAAAATATTAATTCTTTAATCTGTATTTCTTAAGAACTTTTGACATTTTTTGTCCTCTACATTTGTGTTATGCATAAAAATGACAATTTCAAATAAAGTGGAAATATATTTATTTTTGAAACAGATAGGGTTATCTTCCTAGCAAATGAATTGGAAGCAACTACATATATAAATTTGTTAATTTTTATAACAATTTCCAACTTTTAAAAATAATCTTAATCTTATAAGTAATATATAAATATTTATGAATGATTTTACTGGGCTTCTCAAATACAGAATTTAGATAGTTATATAAAGAATAAGCACTTCCATTTTTGGCAGCTTGGAAGAGTTAAATGGCCTCCTGACCAAAAAAATTTAACTGTTTGATAAGATATTTCAAGTCTCTTTTCAAAGGCAATGTTGAGCTACTAAGGTAGTAATGTGCTAACTCACCTGAAGAGCATTTGCTGAGACTTTCATCTTGAATTTCTCTTTCTAAGACACAGAGGAAAAGAGAGAAATTGTAGAAACCACTCTTTCCACAGTGAAGAATCTAACAGCGGACGGCCCTACTTCAATAAGTTGGGATACAAAAAGGTCCCAGAAATAATCTTCCTTTATTAAAAAATTAAGTATTGAATGCAGATTAAAAAAAAAAAACACTCCCTTGAAAATTCATAACTATAAGCCAGTCCTCCAATGGAATATGTTTATCTGAGTGTTCTTAAAAAAAACCCCCAAACCAAAACCAAAGCCAAAAACCCCTGAGATTTTAGCTTAAAGTACTTCCTTCCAGTTCATAGTGTTCTCCAGAACTTAAGTAAAAACAAATTCAGATTCTTTAGGAAAAGCCTATCTTCAAGCCAAGTTTCAAAGATTCTTCTCACAAAAAAAATTCCAAGGAATATGAACCAATGAAACGCTTAAACCTTCAGAAGAAAAAGGAGGCATTAATTTTTACAACCAATAGGGAAAACAAAAAACATATAGCTGAGTCAAATTATGAAAATTTTTAGCTATTTGAACATCAAAGTATATATTTAAAAAAAAAGAAAAAGACACCACATATTATTCTTAAATGATATGATTTCCCATACAGTAAACACTAAAGAAACTATAAATTATTAGGCCTAAAGAATTTAACATTATTGCTAAATATAAAATCATTTTTAAAATATAAATTACATTTTTATAAAATATTGTTTGAAAAGCAGTATTTACAAAAGTATCAAAATACGAAATCCTAGAAATAACTCTAAATCTGGTCCTTACTTCAAATCACATGGCAATAAATCAATTTTAGGTGAATTCATATTTAAATGTAAATGTCAAAAATATAAAACCTTACAGGACAATAGAGAATAATACTTATGAACATGAGATAGTGAAAGATTGCTTGTGTCACACATAGTAAGTGCAAATATTAAAAAGAACATTGATAAACATAACTACATTAAGAGTTTCCATTTCTAGAAAGATAAAAACTAAGTATGAAAATAAATGTTGCAAGAAATTGCAACTGATAAAGATTATCAAGATGTATAAAGAACTGCTACAAATCAATAAGAAAAGCCAAGCCACATTTATAGTGGATGGTTTTATTGGCTCATTCAACCTCCATTTCACTCTCTTTTAGTGTTTCTTCCTGTAACTTACAGACTGTCAGAATAAAAACTATATTTACCACATTTC
This sequence comes from Avahi laniger, assembly GCA_963575035.1. Taxonomy (NCBI): domain Eukaryota; kingdom Metazoa; phylum Chordata; class Mammalia; order Primates; family Indriidae; genus Avahi; species Avahi laniger. The sequence continues at coordinate 6,491 of CAUYSK010027192.1, read as the reverse complement.
CATGCAGCTAAGTGTTCTGGATGCCAAATGGGCCTTGTCAATTAAAGGAATTCACATGAAATTTGGACAGCAAGGGACTCCTTATTGTTCTTTTGGCTGTTTTCTTCCAGCAAGATGGAGGGGTGGAAAAAGTTCATTTATTTTCTACCTTGGTTAGCCCTTATACTTCCTTATTGTAAAGGCATTTTTGCCTGTCAAATGGACTTTTTGGTATGTTAGGAGGACTTATTTATCAAAAGTTGGATCCACTTCATGGTCCAGTCTAATTCAGTTCTTAGCCTTTCCAATCTTTCTTCTGCTCATCCTTTTTCTCTTCCTCCCCCTCCTTTTCTTCTCTCTCCTCTCTCTCCTTCCCCTCTCCCCCATCACGGATTCACTGAGGTATAAATTACATACAATAAAATTCACCGATTTTAAGTACGCAGTCTAATGAGTTTGGGTAATTGTGTGTAGTCTTGCATACATGACCACTATATAGTATAAAACATTTACATTACCTCAGAAAGTTTCCTTGTGCTGCTTTGTAGTCAATTATCTTCCCCAATTGCCAGACCTAAGCAACACTGATCTGCTTTCTCTAGTGATAGCTTTGCCTTTTCTAGATTTCATATTAATGGAACCACACAGGATTTAGTCTTTTGTGTATGACCTCTTTCACTTAGCATAATGTTTTTGAAATGCATCCATGTTGTTGTACACATCTTTATTTATTTCTTTTATTGTTGAATAGCATTCCTTTGTTGAGGATAGACCACAACTTGCTTATACATTTACTTCTTGATGGCCATTTGAGTTGATTTCAGTTTTTATAATAATTTAAGTTTTATAATAATTTCAGTTTTTATCACAAATAAAATGGCTATGACCATATATGTACAAATCTTTATGTAGACATATACTTTTATTTCTCTTGGGTGAATACCTAAGACTCAGATGTTTGAATCATATAGTATAATGTTTAAATTTTTAAGAAACTACCAAACTATTTCCCAAAGTGGCTGTAACATTTTTTTCTTCCCACCAGTAATATGTGAGTGTTTAGTAAGTCCACATCCTTGTCAACGCTTGGTATTGCCAGTTTTTTAAATTTTAGCTATTCTATTGCAATCTTTAGGGCAATCACTAAAAAAACAAGCAAAAACTATAGCTAAAAAGCCAATAGGACTGTCAAAGAACAGAAAACTTTACTTAAACAGGAGTAATAAGTTCAAGAGATCTACTGTACCTCATGGTAACTATAGTTAACAACTATGTATATGTATTGCATACTTGAAAATTGCTAAGGCAGTAGATTTTAAGTGTTCTCACCACAAACACAAAAAATGATAATTGTGTCAGGTAATGGATATGGTAAATAGCTTGCTTTAACCATTCCACAATGTATACATATTAAAACTTCATGCTATATAACATAAATCTATACAGTTTTTACTTGTCAATTAAAAATACAGAATTTTAAAAAGCCAATAGAATTTTTAAACAAATTATGATAGAGAAATGGGTAGCCATATGCAAAAAAAAGAAAAAAACAAATAAAAATTCCCAAACCAACAATTTTGACACATATACAAAATTAATTTGAATCTTAGATCAAAGTGTAAAACTTAATACTATTAAACTTCTAGATGCAAATGTCTTTATGACCTTGGCTAGGCAAAGATATTTTAGGTATGACATGAAAAGCATAATCAATACAAAAAATTGAAATTAGAGCTATTTTTATTATGAACATTTGTTAAATTTTGTCATATTTTTACTTTCCCAGCTCCTTTCATATTGTGTAATGTTTAATGTTTATATTGGATCTCTTCTTCTCTTAATACTTATGGTTGCTCTATTTCTGTAACTGAAAGCTTACTGATTCACCCTCCTGACTAATTTCTCTTCCGGGGTACACAAGTGCACAAGAGCAAGGATTTATTTAACATAGTTCATTATTCTCTAACAGGGCAGATCACTGATATTAATAATAACAATAAAAATAAATAGCAATTGCTAGCTAGTGAATATTCATAGTCTTCTAAACAACACTCTACACAGTGATGCATCCCTTAATGATGGGGAGACTTTCTGAGAATTGCATCACTAGGCACTTTAACTGTTGTGTGAACATCATAAAATGTACGTACAGAAATCTAGATGGTATAGCCTACTACACACTAGGCTATATGGTATAACTTACTGCTTCTGGGCTATAAACCTGTACAGCATGTTACCGTACCAAATACAGCAGGTAATTGTAACTTTGTGGTAAGTATTTGTGTATCTAAACATATCTAAATGTATCTAAACATAGAAAAGGTACAATAATAATATGGTATTTTAATATTAAGGAACCACCATCATTATGTGATCTATCATTGACCAAAGTGTCATTATGCAGTACATTACTATATATGAATTTATGTCTTGTATTATATGTATATTTAAATTTTATAGACATGAAAATTGAAGTTCAATGAGATTAAAAAAATTGGTGCAAGATTTTGCACCTAGCAAGTGGTTGAATTTGGATTGATACCTAGTGTGTTCAGATTACAAAGCCTAAATTCTCAATCCTTATGATACACTTCCATTACCAGCTGGGTTGCAGTTCCAAACACAGACTTAACTAAAGAATTTCTTAAAAGTCATTCAACTTCAGGGACTTTGTCTTCTACTTAAGAAGGCATAGCAGAGACTGTATTTAGCCTCACACTTAGAATAACTAAATGAACTAAACAAATAAATGAATTAAGAAGTTTAAGACATGGACGTTCTAAGGTGATATTGAACAGTGATATCCGGGAGAGGGTAATATCTGAGGGAGCCCTAAGATTACCACTGATTACATCTTGGAGACAGTTTCTGGGCTTGGGACATGAAAGGGGGACCTAGGCAGAGGTTGGAAATCTTCAAATCTTCCTGACTTGAGGAGATGCAGCTGGGAGTTCAAGAGACCCAAAAGCTGGATTTCAATGAACAGAGTACCAGAGACAAAAAACATCTGGAGAGAGAGAAAGAGGGAAAGAGAGAGAATCCTGGAGATCTGTTGAGGTCCTCTTGAGTCTTCAGCTGAACATACTTCAAGGCATATATGTAAGGAAGTCAAGGAAAGAATCATCTAAAGGAGCAGAGAAAACAAGTCCTAGAGGTCACACAGGGTTTGGAATAGTTTGTTTTCTCAAAACCAGAATCTAAAATCTTCCAATTCGCAGCACATTGGGTAGATAATTGCCTCAGTAGCAGGGAAAAGTCAGCTCAAGACTGAAGACTATTCTGGTTGTACTTAACAAAGATTAAATGGAAGCCTCAAAAAGGCTCATCTGTTTCAAATAAATATGTTCCAGAATAAAACTCAACTATGTTTACAGGAACAGAAAAATGTTTGCCACTCAACAAAATAAAATTTGTAATGTTAGGCAATCGAAAAAAAAAGAACAGGAGTGCAGGTAATATAACCTGTAATGAGAAGAAAAACCAGTCAGTATAAAGAAACCAAAAAATATGACATGTATGGTAAAATTTGTAGTCAAAGATTTTAGAACAATTATTATATCCATATTATATGTGTTTAAGAAGACAGAAGAAACATCAAACATGTTAGAGACATGAAATATATAGAAAAGACTGAAATCAAATTTCTAGAAATGAGACTATAATTTCTGAGATAAAAATAAATACACTAGTTGGATTTGACCACAAGTTAATGACTGCAGAAGAAGAGACTAATGGATTTAAAGGAATAGCAATAGAAATTATTCTAAATGAAGAAAAAAAATTTTAAAAATGAACAGAACATCAATAAGCTGTGGAACAACTTTAAGTGGCTTAATGCAGGCTCATAAAGGAAGATAGAGGGTGAGACAGAAAACCATGTCAAGGAGTAATTGCTAAATATTTTCCAAATTTGAAGAAAGATACATACCCATAGATCTAGTAGCTCGATAAGCTCTAAGCACAAGAAACAAGAAAACAATCTCACCAAAGCTCATCATAATCAAATTTCTTAAAATCTGTTGTAAAGAGAAAATATTAAGGCTCCTGAGGGGGAAAGAAGACACACTGTGTATGGAGAAACAATGTGAGAATTATAAGGGACAGTAACATCTTCAGGTTATGAAACAAATAAGCAAACAAATAAAATCCTGATCAACCTAGTGTTCTATACCTACAGAAAATATCTTTCATCAATAAAGGTAAAAAGGTTCTCTTGGACACAGAAAAGCTGAGATCAGCAGGCCTTGACTACAGGCAACATAAAAGGAAATCTTTTAGATAAAGGCAAAATGATACCAGATGGGAACCTGCATCTACACCATGGAGTAAAAAGCACATGAAATGATAAATAAAAGGGTAAGTATAACAGACTACTTTCCTTATTTTAAATATCTCTTTAAAAGATAATTGTTTAAAGCAAATACAATAACAATATAATGGGCGTTTACAAAATTATTAACAGTAAAATATCTGACAATAGCACAAAGGCCAGGTTAGAGAGAATGAAAGTATACTATCGTTAGATTTTATACTATATGTAAAATGTTATAATATTACATAAAGTTGCACTTTGATAAGTTAAAAACATTTACTATACTATAAAATTTATATGTTTGTATGTTCCGTCAAACTCACAGCAAAGAGTTTTAACTAATAAGTCAACAAAAGAGACAAAATGAATTTCTAAAAATTACTCAGATACAGTACATTAAAAATATTCAATCCAAAAAATGCAACATAAAAGAAAAAGGGAACAAAGAACAAATGAGACAAATAAAAAACAAATAGCAAATGGTAGATTTTAACCCAATTAGATCAATAATCACTCTGCATGCAAATGCGCTAAATGTTCCATTTAAAAGACAAAGATTTTCAGATTGGATAAAAATCAGGATATATTCTAATACAGCACTCATCTAAAAATTATAAATAGTTGATTAATATCGAATATAGTAGGTTTCTGAGAAAAGAATATTATTAAAGAGGGGAAGGATCATGTTATACTAATAAAAGGGTCAATTATTAAGAAGACACAAAAGTTCTAAATGTTTATGCACAAAATAGCATAACTTTGATTACACAAACCAAACACAGATTTGCAAGAAGTAGACATCTCCACATCTATAAATATTTTAACACCCCTCTCTCAATAATTGATATAATAAATAGAAAATCAGTTAAGGATATAAAAGCTTAAACAACAATAAAAACCAACACAATTTAACTGACATTTACAGCATATTATACACAACAAAAGCAGAAAAAATATTTGTTTAAACTGTGTGTCGAATATTTATCAAAGTAAATATTATTTTAGGTCATAGAAATCTCAAGTAATTTAATAGGATCCAAATACCACAAAGTATCATCTTTGATTGTGATGATATTAAAATAAATATAAATAGCAAAGGTATTTGAAAAACTTCCAAACATTTGGAATCTAAATAATACATGTCTAAACAACCCATGATTCACAAAAGAAATAGACCAGTATATTGATTTATTGTGATCAATGTTAGCAAATAGATCAACCTGAATAGCTGTATATTTACTCAAGGAGTCAAATATGTAGTTGAAAACCTCCCGAAGAAAACTCCATGCCCAGGTGCCTTCATTTCTGAATTTCCTGGAACATTTAAGAAAGAATATCAACTCCAATCAAGCTCATCCGAAAAATGAAAGAGGAGGGAACATTTCCCAGCTAATGCTATGAGGTCAGCCTCATACACTGATACTCTCAACATAATTACCCTGATAATGAAACAAGAAAAGACATTACAGGAAAAGAAAACAGATAAATAACTACCGTGATCACAGATGTAAAAAATTTTAACAAAATTGTAGCAAATAAAATCCAACTATATGTAAAAATGATAATAAAGTATGAACAAATGGAATTTATGTTCGACTAACATTTGAAAAACCAAACATAGCCTTTCATTTTACTAAGAGGTTAGAAATGAAAATCATATAAAAATAATATGACCATCTCAAAAGCATTAGAAAAAGGCCAACATTGGGTTCTGATTAAAAACTGTCAGTACTATGGTTAACAGTAGGTATAGAATATTACAAAATAACTGGAAGACAGTCTGTTGAATGTCGTTGCTACCATGAAATGATAAATGTATGAGGTGATGGGCACACTAACTATCCTGATTTGTTCATTACACAACACATATGTGTATTGAAATGTCAAATTGTACATAAATAAGTACAATTACAATGCATTAAAAAGAGGGACATAATATGGGTTGGGTAGAGATATATAAATATTTGACTAACATTTTGAAGAAATGTTAGAACTGATATCTTGTTGCACTTGTCCATTCTGTGTTAATTCTTATCAAAAACAAAGAGCAGAGGCCGGGCGTGGTGGCTCACGCCTGTAATCCTAGCACTCTGGGAGGCCAAGGCGGGCGGATTGTTTGAGCTCAGGAGTTCGAGACCAGCCTGAGCAAGAGCGAGACTCCGTCTCTACCAAAATTAGAAAGAAATTAATTGGACAGTTA
>CAUYSK010027189.1:0-24558 GCA_963575035.1 Avahi laniger | reverse complement strand
AGTCCCAGCTACTCGGGAGGCTGAGACAGTAGGATTGCTTGAGACCAGGAGTTTGAGGTTGCTGTGAGCTAGGCTGACGCCACGGCACTCGCCCCAGGCAAGAGAGTGAGACTCTGTCTCCAAAAAAAAAAAAAAAAAAATAGCCTGGAAAAATATAGCACATTGGTCAAAAATACTGGCTTTAATTACACACTGGTTTGAATTTGGGCTCTGCCGCTAATTTAATTGTGTGACCTTGGGCAAGTTACCTACTATCTCTGAGCTCAGTTTCCTCATTTGGAGGGGATGATATTGCTGAGCTTGCTAGAGGGTGGTTAGGAATAAGGAAGATAATGGATGTGAAGCCTGTAGCACAATGATTTGCATCTAGTGGATGCTCAAAAGCAATTTCTTGAAGTTAGGAAACAAGACAGGGAGGCAGGTTGAGAAGATGGAAGTTGGGAAGAAGAGGGTTGGCTTTTCCTAGACTGCCTAACTTTCCCTGATTTTGGGGGTTTCCTCTGAAACTTCTCTGATTTATCCGCTTTCCTCTTTCCTTTTAACAAGAGGCCAACTGGTGCTGAGGACTGATTACTTATGGTTTCTATAAGCAGTTCCATAAGATTATAGGTGTTTAGTAAAAAAAAAAAAAAATTAAATCATGGTGAAATATGTTTGGAGAAATGCACAGCAAAATTAAACTGTTTTCTTTACTATAGGAATTTTATTTATTGATTTATTTATTAACTATAGGAATTTTAGAGCCTATATTTTTCTAATGTGCATTTTAACTCTTTAAGATGATAATATAGTAGACAGCATTTCCCAAGTTAACTTGACAGGAACCAGCTTTTCATAGTAAATCACATTAGGCTAGGGTTCTACAGAATACCAGTTAGAGAAATACTTATTTATATCAAGGTAACATATCAGTGGACACCATACTATCTGTTTGGAGAAAAATGTCCACAGGAGCAGTGGTTTGGGAAAATAGTTTAGAAAAGGAAGCCTGTCTTCTCCATAACTAAGTGGTATGATTTTGCAGGAATCATTCAAACCTCTGGCCCTCTGGTTTTCTCATTTGTAAAATAAGGGGTTGGAGATGTGTATTCTAAGAATCCTTCTAACTGTAACAGTTTAACATTTCTATGTGGACATGAACTACATGATTAAAAATTCAAAAAGTGTACACGTTCCTATGTCGCTTCTGGAGAACCAGCAATTACTTCAACGAAATTTTCAGTGGCATTTGCTGAGCACCCACTATGTGCCCTGCTCTGTGACAGATATTCTGCACTCTTCCCATCCTTTCAATTGATTGTTCCTGGATGGGCTCTCCTTAAGAACACAGTAGAAATTAAAGAAATCACTTTGGCTTGGCAGTCAAGGCCCTCCACAGTCTAGCCATTTTATACTCTTCATCTCCCAATAACCCTGTGCCTACCTTGGCTTCTCACTCCTCCATGTGCAAGGTCCCTCCTGTTAAACTACTCCATGTGCCTTCTCGTTATGCCCCATCATGCACCCCCTCTTCTCTCACAGCATTGTCGTGCCTGCAGCCACTGCCCTTCCTCTACCTCTGTCAACAAAACTCCCTTTTTCCTTCAGGACAGACGTCCAGTCAGATCACAGGTCTTCTCCAACCCCACAGCAGGGACCCTCTCTCATTCACTTAAAAGTCAACAGATCATAATATTGCCTCTCACTAAGGCAACAGAAAATTCCCTTTACGTGTGTGATTGACCTTTCTCATGAAATCAAAGGGGTAGAGATTCGGGTCTACCAGCCATCCCTTCTTTCCCCTGGAGTTCTGAACAAGGAATTGCATCCCATAAGCATTAGTTGGCAATTGGGAAAAAAATGCCACTTCCTTCAGTTCAGTAGCTCCTAATCCACCTCCTCAATGAGGTCTTTCTTGGTTATCTTACTTAAAATTTCAACACCCTTCCCACAACATTTCAGACCTCCTTCCTTGCTTTACCTGATCCCTTTAGCATTTATCTCTATCTAACATACCATATAACGTGCTTCATCCCAATGTTTTCTGTCTCCCCAACTAGAATGGATACTCCATTAGGGCAGAGATTTTTGTCTTTTTTGTTAGTGAACCTTGGTGCTAGAGTACTAGATTAGTACTTGGTGCATAGCAGGTGCTGAACAAATATTTTTTAAGTGAATAAATGAATGCAGAACTCTCTGGTCAAAGCTGAGTTAGAGAATTCCACTAGGTTAAAAGGTCTTAATATGGCCTCTTCCTCTTTGCTCTTCTACTTGCAAATCTATGGGTGGGATCTTTCCACTAAATAAGAGGAAAATCCCATTTGAAGCACACCCACCAGTGCCACAGAAAAGCGGGTGAGAGAGATAGCAAGAACATATTTGTTTGTCTCAAAAGCTGAGACTTAAGTGGCCTTGACCTTCTAACCCAAGGTAAGGGTAGTACCTTAGGTGGGGCTCACCTGTGGTAGGAAAGTGAAAGAATGACAGGACCTGACTTCGTTATGGAAGGAGAAAGGGCCTCGTGGGCCCAGAAATGTGCAAAGGGAACAAGACAGTCTTCAGGCAGAGGCATTGGTCTTTGACACAGGTTCTGTCCTCCATTAAAACCAGGCATGTAATCAATAAAATTCATCATCTACTATGTGTGTACAGGGGGCCTCCAATATCTTCCCCCAACCCAGTGGGGGAGGAACCTAGGAAGAGGTTTAATTCCTTCTTGGGGAGAAACAGAAATGAAAAGAGAGGGGGAAGAAAGATATCCCAGTATAAACTTCATCAAAAAATGGCAACACTAGCTTATATTCTCCAATGAGCAAAGCATACAACAGTGGCCCACTGAATGTTAGTGACCGCTGGCTAGTGTTGGTTTTACAGGCATCTGTAGAAATTTTGGGGCTAAAATAGAGATCAGCATAAGTTCATCCATTTCACTGGGCTTTAGCATCTATGCTGATTTTCAGATCCTAATCTCCTTACTATGAACTCTTCCCTAACCCTCTATCCTCAGACCCTAAACTCCTTACTATGGACTCTTCCCTACCCCTCTAGAACCCAGCTAGAAACCAGCCCACATCAGAAGTTGTTCTGGAGAGCCAGTTGATAGAAATCGGCCCAGTGGCCCATGCAAAATCTCCATGAGGTGTGGACTGACAACCCACATTGCTCCATGACTCGATATTTGTGCAATCCTGAGCAAGTTATTTAACCTGTCCAGATCTCGATTTCCTCATCTATAAAACTGGGATAACATTACCCAGTGGGATGCTGTGAGAATTAAAGGAGATAGTTCAGGATTTTATTTACTCGTTCATTTAGCATTCATTGAGCATTTACTATGTTCCAGGCTGCACTATGCACTGGGGATCTAGAGACTGAAGACTCAGTTCCTGCTCTTCAGGAACTCACAGTCTGGAGAGGAGAAACATAAAACTGAGCAAGTATAACTCAGTGTGATAAATGCATGGATGAGGTGTGTGTCAGTTCGTTTGAGAGCACACATAATCGGTTTCTAATGGAGCCTGCTGAGAGGTCAGGAAGAGCATGTCAGAGAAGGCAGCATTTCAACGGAACCTTGATGAGTCATTATGAGTTAGCCAAGTGGAAAATGTCTGAGGTAGGAGAAGGAAAAGTGACCCCTTTAGACAAAGAGAAAACCACAGTGACGTGCAAGGAGGTGAGAGGATGGTAGATTCAGAGAACCGTAACCAATTTCTTATGGGTAGCACTTTGGGTACAAGTTGAGAAATGACAGAAAATGAGAAGGAAGAGGCAAGCAGGCATCTAGAGCCATAAAATGAAAATCGAAGCTCCTTAGTGTGGCTTTGAGTTTTCATCTTGATGTCACTAGAGCACTACTGTTTTAGTCAAGGAACTGATGTGAGAAATTCTGTGTTTTAGGAGGATCCCTCTGACACTATATGATGGCTAGATTAGAACAGGGCTGGACCAGAGTCAGAGGAAGGAGGAAATTGCAGCAATTCATGCAATCAATGACAAGGGCAATAAGAGAGGAAACAGAAGGAAGTAGATACAAGAGACAGATGGCTGAGAAAGAGGAATCACCCAACACTGCCAGGTTTCCACCCTGGATAACTGGGGAGATTGTGGTACAGAGGTTAACAGAAGAACCATGTTGGACAGAGAAAGGAGAAGATGGGGAGTTTGCTTTTGAGTTTGGCAGGTTTGGGGTCTCCAGGAGAAATAAAAGTAAAGCCTGAAAAGGTGGTAGGTGGGCATCTAAGTTCAGGGCTCAGGAGAAAAATCTGGGTATACAGAGTTGAAAGCCATCACTTTTAGGCATGCCCTGTTCTTGAAGTCTATATAGATGTCTCTGCAAGAAGATGAGAGTCAGGAATGCTATCCTGGGGTGCATGGTAAGTAAGGAGAGGCAGAGTGGAAGTAAGGATGAAGGGTAAGGCGGTGGAAGGAAAGCTGGCAGAGGGAGGAGAGACTTAACACAGGAGAGGGAATTGAAAGGAGGCGGTGACAGGTGTCGAATAGCAAAGAGAGGCCAGTAAGTCAATAGGTCCACTCACAGGAGCTCAAGGATCGCCTTAGGAAGGGTGATGACAATTCAAGCACATAGCACAACGTTAACTCAACAGACAACTTTCCATTCTGCCCATCAACTGTACATGGTGGGAACTCACGTCACACTGTGCCTTCATATTAACCATTTCAAGTAACTATTAGTATGTCTCCATCCACTCTCCGTAGACAAGTTTTGTCTATAACCATTAATTGGTAACATTAATTATCCATCTCTCTTCTGCAGAACATCCCTGTGGTTTCTTCACACTAGATCTTCCAGTTGTTGAGCCAGACATAGGACTAAGTCTCTGATTTTTGTTAAAAATGACAAAAATAGGGATATACAATTCTGCTACCTCCTTTCTGCACTCCCCTTGATTCTCAAAAAACAAAAGGCTGTACCTGGGCTTCCAGCATTTTGTGTCTGTGACCCAAAAGCAGAGGAACGCTGTGTCGGGGGTGGCCGCTGCACAGCCCTCGCTGCCGAGCGGCTCAATGGGAATCCTCAGATAAAGGCAGGATAGAAAAGGTAGATGTTATTTCTGGAATTATCATGATAAGAGATGCAAGGAGAAGCTCACTGCAGGGCTGGATAGAAAGAAAGAGGAGGAGGCGACAAGGGAAAGAAAAGCTTCCCTGGGTTCTCTGCAAAGAAGCTCTAAGAAAATATTTGACAATGCGTAAATGTTGAGATGTAAGCGGGAAACAGAAGAATGAAAGACGCTGGTAGCGGTTAACTAATCCCGTTTGCTTGTTTATACATGAAAGACCAAAGTAAGCATCTTGACATGAAGCACATCTTTTAAGAAATCCGTTGCTGACTCTTTATGTCTCATGGTGTCTGCTTACCGCTGGGACAATAGCCGTGGTGGGTGAGGCCAGTGTAAAGACACACAGAGTGTTCTCATCACGGGCTCCCCCAGCTGCCAGCTGCCAATGAGTCAACTGGTTCTGTTTCTGATGCTGTACTTTGACCAAGTTCTCATAAACAAGTGCTGACTCTGTTCTCTCGCAGAGCTGAAACTGCTAAAAGCTCTGGCGTCCAGTTCTGGCCATGCTGCCGGTATGTTTTGCTCTTCTGGGCTGGTATTATCCAGATAACTAAGGTCCCGGGGTCCCTGCCTGCCTGTCACAGTGGCAATTACAATGAAAAAAAGCCTGGTTGGCCTCCAGTTCTGCAAAGCCACATCTAAGGTTTTAGAAGAGATTTCAGGCTGAGGGCGATGTTCTGTCCCAGGCTCTGGTGACTCTTCTGAAGGTTTTACAAGTGGGAGAAACAGAGGCTTACAAGTGTCACAGCAGACAGGAATCCAGGGCAACAAGACAAAATATGTTAACTGAAGAAACGGGATTGAAAAATGCATCTCCCACAGCCTCCTCCCTGTGAGTAAAGAAATAAATTAGTATTCCCCGAGCTGGGCCAGTTGTTTTTGCATGTTTAGTTGGGCTACACTTTTGAGATAGCCAGAGAGGTTAGAATTTAGGGGGTGGCAGGTGCATATCATTTTGAATCACCAAATGAGAAAAACCATCAGACACAATATACCCAAAGGTATTCAAAAACCACATAATTCTCATACATCTTTCCAAATACCAGCAAACCAGTGGGTCAAACAAGATGTCTTCTCAGAATCCTTCTCCTAGCTTGCCTTGGCCCAGAATAGAGCCACCCAGCCCAACCAGTAAGAGTGATACTTAAGCCATGCCCGAGGCGAAAGGAAGAATGCTGGCCACATTTCCATATTTGTCAAACATTGAGCAGGAGGCTTGAATTTTAGAGCCTCAAGAAATGACCGAGAAGGGGAACAGGCATTAGGAAGCTTGGAAGCGGTTGTGCGTTAATGCACACTGCGTCCCTGGCAGGACGTGAACGGGACCAGACCTTTCTCTGTGTCGTCGATACATTCAGTGGTGTGTGGGGGCCTCTGGAATTTGACTGCATGGTTCAAACCCTGCTTCCTCCACCTACTAGCTGTGTCCTTTCAGAAGTCACTAAACCTCTCTGGGCCTCATGTTTTTGGCTTGTGTTTATTTTTTTCATCTTAAAAATTGACTCCACAGGGATGTTGTGAGGATTAATACGAGTTGATATAAGTGATCTGCTTCAATAGTGCCTGACATATAAACACTGACAAACTGTGGACATACTCAAGTGTTAGCTATTACTAACACTGGCATCTGTCAATCAGGCTCCTACTGCCTTAGAGAATCTTCTTTACAGGAAGAATTGGCACAGGCCAGGGTGTTGGCTCCTTAGATCTTCTGATTCCTTTCCTTTCCTGTCCTCTGCCTTCTTCCCTGGGCAGAGCCTGTACCGCTGCTAACCCCTTTCGAGAAAACCCCACCTCCACCCATCCTAGCTTCTGCTGTGGTTCCCTCCTGCACCTGCTCTCTTCCTTTCTCCACCTGCCAGTTTTCACCACTCATCTTCCTCAGAGTTTCTTGGAGAATAGAATGTATGCATCACAGGAACGCATTAAACATTTGTCGAATGGATGATTAACAGAGTGTGAACACATGATTTAGTTCCAGAAAACAATAACGATTTCAAAATATATAAAAAGGAAGAAAAGTACCACTGGACCCTCCCCTATAAATTATATTTCTAATTTTGAAGAAAGGGATCCCAGAGAAAGAGACAAATGGTCACTTGTAAAACAATACCCAGAACTACAGAATAAAACAAACAAAAAGAGAGACTATTCCTCAGTGGGGTAGGGAACTCCGGGGGGACTCTGTGTGTGTGCAACCATGACACACCAATGTGCAGGTGGCACCACCTGACTCCAGTGACCACTATGTGTTTCATGAAGAAGATGCAAAGGGTCTGAGTATACAAGTCAAAGGTTACTGGAGGTTTTTCTCTGACTGCCAGTAGCAAGGGTATGAAGAATGCTCTAGATTGTTATTACTGCAAATCACTAAAAAGGCAGAAGAAACAGGACAGTGGAAAAATTCTACCTCCCTTCTAAGCATCCTTCCCAGAAGGCAGTTGTTAGCAAAGTCCATGGAACCAAATGCCTGAGTTGCCCCGTTGAAGAAATCAAGTTCAAAAATTAAGCAATTCTTATAACTAATTAATGAATAAATAGATGTCACTAAAAATATGCCATAGTTAGAACACTGTGGAAAATCGAAACTTGTACTTAAAACCACAGATTGTTTGAACTGTAAGGGACCTTAGGGATTTAATGCAAATGTCCTGTTTTACAGACATGGACACTGAAGCCTGGGGACATTTTGTAACTTGCCCAAGGTCACCCAATAGATTGATGGCACAGCTAAGACATGATAAGCCAAGGGGAAGCAACTCACCTATTACTGGGACACTAGAACCCAGAAAAATGAACTAATCACACCACATCAAGTATAGACGTCTTGCTTGAGTCACGCAGCACTGAGGAGAGCCAGAGCAGGGTGAGAAAGCAGAGGAGGGGACTGGGAACATCTGTGTCAGATGACTGGCTACAAGGATCCAAGGAAAGTTGAGATCAGAATTGAAAAGGTAAGGTGAAGAGGAAATGGAGCCAAATGAAATTCACCAGGAAAACCACTCACTGTCTTGGAGCGAGTGGTGAGTAAATGGCGTCCTGGGGAATTGGGGATGTTCCAAGAATCAGCTCTTAAGGGCCAAATAGCTTTTTCATGTTCGAAAGGCTGCTTGAGCTCTCCTTCAAGAAGAAGGACCCAGGTGCCCATCTATTATTAAGCATGTTTAAAAAGGCATTTAGGGAGAGCACCAGGAGACATATTTGCAACTATAACACCAGTCCCAGGAGGGCTTTGCTTGCTTGGAGAAGGAGCAGCGTTCACGTTAGCGACGTGGGCAGAGCCAGCACAGGCAGGTGTCCTGGCACTCTCTGAGACGCCTGTCCGTGTTTCAGGGGCAGGGACTGATGTACTCATCTGATAAGTACATAAATACAAACAGACGAATGGATAGATATTTCATATATTTTAATAGTAAATAAATGGATATTCTATATATTTAATAATATATTTATGACACACTATTCAAACATACTGTTAAGGGAAAATGTAGACTATGAAACAGGATGTATAATACTATCCCACCTTTATAAAAATATGCCCATATAGGCCGGGCGTGGTGGCTCATGCCTGTAATCCTAGCACTCTGGGAGGCCGAGGTGGGTGGATCGCTCAAGGTCAGGAGTTTGAGACCAGCCTGAATAAGAGCGAGATATCGTCTCTACCAAAAAAAAATAGAAAGAAATGATCTGGACAACTAAAAATATATATATATATAGAAAAAATTAGCCGGGCATGGTGTCACATGCCTGTAGTTCCAGCTACTTGGGAGGCTGAGGCAGAAGGATTGCTTGAGCCCAGGAGTCTGAGGTTGCTGTGAGCTAGGCTGACGCCATGGCACTCACTCCAGCCAGGGCAACAAAGCGATACTCTGTCTCAAAAAAAAAAAAAAAAAATGCCCATATAGTTTTATAAAACACATTTATAATATATAAGGACACACAGGACAAAAGACTGAAATGATAGAAATCAAAATGTAAATAGATATTATCTCTGGATGGTAGAATTTAGGGTGAATTTTGTTTTCTTCTTCATACTTCTCTGTTTTATTAACTTTTCCTTAATAAAAGATTGCTAGCATTTTGGCATCAGACACAAATAACAAATATTATTACATAAAAGAGAGGTTTATTACTCCAAACGGAACAGGACTCCTCAGGCTCTGAGAAAGAGATCCTCATGACTGTACGGAATACATTTCAAACCACAGCTTAAGGCGTTTTCCTCCTTTAGGGTCTTTCATTTACGCATAGTCTTTTAAATGGCCAATAACTCATCCGGAGAATAACAATACAGATTTGCAGCATAGAGGTCTATTACCGAAAAAAAACAAGAACTTATATTTGGATAAAAAGATCTCTGTGTCTACCCACCCTCAACTTGTCAAGGAAAACTCTAATGCCTGAGTTTCAGCCAAGGAGTAGAAGAACAAGACCACGTTGCTCTGTGACTGCCTGGCACTGTCTTTTCTGAGGGGCGGGACCTGGCAAGGCATTCCATCCCAATAACTGTGAATGAGAACTTTCGTTAAGTCATAGGTCATCCCCTCCTCCTCCTCAAAGTGGCCTGCCCTTACCTGGCCGGGATGCTCTCCTGGCCCTCCTCTCGCCTCCTGGGTGAGACTACTTCTCCCCTTCCTTTGCTGATTCCCTCCCTTCTCCACCCTGTGCCCAGCTAGAGGGGTGTCCTGTAGCTCAAGTCCTTGGTCCTCTTCCCTCATCCTCTGCTCTCCTCAGAAACCCGTCGTATCCTTGGCCTTCAGGTATCACCTCCATGGAGAACACCCCTCTGTCTTGCATTTTTAGTGGTATCTTCCCACCAGAACCACAGATTGACATTTCCACTTCCCTCCTGACCCAACAACCCAGAATTAACCCATAAAATTCCTTCCCCCATCACAAATTGGTTCCTCATTTTGATGTCCCAACATCCTATAAACATCCCATTCCCTGCGACTCAGCTCTCCAATGATCTGCGTCTCGTCTCCCAAGTAGGTTGCAGATCATGCCAGCTCTGCCAGCATCCTTGTATCCGCTCTGCTTCCTGTGCCCATTGGCACCATGTTTGTCCGTGTTCATGTGAGCATTAGATGACTATTAGGTCCTGGAGATACCTGAGTCCATACAGCCCTTCACAGTGGCTAGATGGAATTTTCGGAAAAATTGTCACAATCACATCACTCTCCCTTTCACGAACGTTTCATGGTTTCCTATTCTCTTTGCTTCTAATAGTCTTTAGGTCCAATCTTTCTTTACAGATGTCTCTCTAGCTCCTTATTTGTACCTATCATCCAGACAAATTTAAAAACCTGTTATTTTATGGGCAGACATTATACTTCACTTGTTCCTCCCTCTGCCTGAAATAGCATACTTAATTCCAGTATCCACCTCTAAAAATTTTCCCTGTTATCTAACGCCTATCAGTAAAATCACGTTCTTCTCAAAACTCTTCCTGATTCCCTTAACCTGATATATAATTTCCTTTTAAGAGCTCTTTGTCCTATCATTTATTAGTTATTTACTGCTGTGTAAAAAGTTACCGTAAGACTTAGTGGCCCAAAGCATAAATATTTATCATCCCACAGTTTCAGTGGGTCAGGGATCCAGACACACCGTGGCTGGATCCTCTGGCTCAGGGTTTTATATGCAGCTACATGGCCGTTGGCAGGCCTCGGGTTCTCGCTGCTTTTTGGTCAGAGACATTAGTTCCTTGCCACCTGGGCAAGGCTATCCACAACAAGGTGGCTAGCTTCCTTCAGAACAAGGGATCCGCGAGAGAGGAAGGGACGGTCCCAATGCAGAAGCTGGGTTTTTTATATGCTCATTTCAAAAGTGACATCTCATCACTTCTGCCCTAGTCTATTCCTAATAATCGAGTTGCTAACTGCAGCCCATACTCAGAGGGAAGGGGATGACACACAGGCGTGGCCACCAGGAGGTTCAGATCTTTGGGGGTCATCTTAGTGGCTACCTACCACATCACCTTAGTTCCTGCATCATATCTGTGAAATTTTCTTACCTCCTCTGTTAAGAAGGTATATTTCTTATTTACCTTGAATTCCCTCTTAGCACCTAGCCTTCCTAGTGAAGCCCTTCAGTTTATATTTGTTAAATTGAACTGAAGCCGACTGACTGATAAAAGAAGTGATTACTCTGGATACAGCCTCCTTCTTATATAATTTGAGATTCTCCTTTCACGTGGGAAGCAGAAATGCCAATGGGGATCAAAGAAGAAGAGGTTTATCTGACCTTTGCAGAGCAGAAAAATGCTACAGGGCCATTGTCATTCTTTGATTAGCAAATTCCATTCTGAGCTTGAGTGTTTCTAACTTCTGGGGTGGAGTGGGGGGAATCTAAAATACCACGTGCTCAGGACAGAGAGAGACTGAGCACTCCCCTTACTTCCTTATTTAGCACTTGCACAAATATAAAGACACGTGTATAATTACCGTCATTATTAACTTTTCTTTCCTTCTACCCCGAATGTTCAAAGTCTCATCCGAGTTCAGCTCTTTTGCCTTGACAACGTCAACCTCCTCTTTTCTTGACTCTGCCTTTCTTCTCCCTCTCAGTAAGAATAGCCTGAGTGGAAGTCATCTCGCTCTCTCTACATTTAACCTGTGTTCTTCTTTCTTTAATCCCCGTCAGTTTCCTTCTTCCATTTAAGACATTTTGTCCCTGCCTTCATTTCTAATTCTAGCTTTTCCTATTCCACATCCGTTTCCTCTCATTTCCCTCCTTTCCTTCACCCTCCTAGTCCTCTAGCTGAGTTTCCCCCTGCTGAACCTTCCTCCTTTCTTTGCTAGGTAAATGCCCTTGGATCACTCAAATTCCCCTTTAGCTCACGACAAGGAAGCCCTTCCAGGTATTCCTCCCATGAGGATTATTTGTTACTCCGCCAAGAAAAAAGACAAATTCACACTCTTCGTGTGCCTAAAACTTTTTAAGGCATTAAAAGTTGATATTTCTGCATTTCATTGTTTGACAAATAGAAAACCCTTCAGACAAGCAGTGTCTTTTGCCTTCCACAATGGTAAGGTGAACGCGGGATCCAGTACAACCCAGGACTGCGCTCGCTCAGCGCATCGCGCACCTCGGGCCGTGCTCGGAATTCTCAGCTGCCCCCTAGAGACCCCAAGGTGAACTGCAGTAAGCAATCAAAAGGCTGTGTCTGCCCCAGAAATACCCAATTCTTTAATCCTGAATGTACCTATTTCTAATACATTTTATATTTTAAGCAGGGACTGAATCTTTTCTGAGCTCATCCCTGTTGTGGGAGTTGCAAACTCCAATGTCTGCAGGTGTTAGGTGCATAATTAATGAAAGGCGAGGAACCCTTGGGGGCTTTGTTGAACTTGAGAGCATGTATTCCATCCAAAGCAAGCTGTTGCCCTCAGCCCCAGAGCAATGATAGCACAGTGTTGCTAATCTTCTGATTTTTTTTTCCCACAAATCTGGAGTTCTATGGCAATCTGTATTTTTTTAAGTGCTTGAAACCAATTTAACCTTTAAATACCTCCTTTAGGCCGTATAGGATATTTCCATGATCCAAAAGTAGACTGTGGACTGTCATAAAAGTCTTATGATGACCGGGTGTAGTGGCTCGCCCTGTCATCCTAGCACTCTGGGAGGCCGAGGCGGGAGGATCGCTTGAGCTCAGGAGTTTGAGACCAGCCCTAGCAAGAGTGAGACCCCGTCTCTACTAAAAATAGAAAAATTAGCTCGGTGTGGTGGCGTGCCCCTGTAGTTCCAACTACTCAGGAGGTTGAGGCAGGAGGATCCCTTGAGCCCAGGAATTTGAGGTTGCTGTGAGCTAGGCTGACACCATGGCGCTCTAGCTGGGGTAACAGAGCAAGACTCTTTCTAAAAAAAAAAAAAAGTCTACCTTTCTATACATCCTTACCAGGTCCTTATGTAGCATCACCTGTGATGCCACAGGGTCAAATGAACATAATTAAAGAAATGACATAATTTCCACAATAGCTGTGAAAGAAGGCTAAAAGATGTCATGCTCACTTAGAACAGTAGGTTAGGGTAGGTAACTTACTAAATACAGTTCTTATTAAACAATGAGGGTTAATGCTTCTTGATTCTTTGGAAAAATCAAGCATAAATATTGAAATCTTCATAGCCTGATGCGTCAGATTATAAAAATTCATACCCATTCTCTAAAACCCAGCAGCAATAAAAAAAAAAAGAAAGAAAAAAATTAAAAAATGGAAGATAAAGTACTATCCATATTCCCCCTGTGGCTTGGAAGTGGGTCTGTAGTCTCAACACAGTATCTATATAAAATTTAAGCAGAGAACCTATGGGTATAATTTGGAAAGTTTTTTACTTTAAAGAAGTTGCCAGTTAAATTTCTTACAACAGTCCTTGGACATACTCTGTAGACATTTAACTAGTAACTTACTTAAAATAATAAATCCATTTCCAAAAGCCCCTTTAAGACTGGCATCAAGTGACTGAGAGCCACCACACCCTGTCTTACCACCTTAGTAGTACTTGGCACCATCTGAAAGGAGATTTATTGATTTGTTTGTGTGTTTGTTTTCTGACTCCACTTACCAAAACCTAAGCTCTTGAGGAAGGGAATTTGTGAGTCCTGTTCCATGCAGTTTCCCCAATGCCTACAATGGTGCCTGGCACTTAGTGGGGGATCAGGAAATATTTGCTGAATGAATAAACCTAGACTATCAGCCTAATATTGGGGAGTTTCTTTAGCAGTAACATGAAGGTGCCAGGTAACTGAGAGTCTCCCGGAGGGAGGAGGACAAGCCTTAACTCTTTCTTATCAGGCTTCTGACTCTGTCCCCCAATTTATGAAGGGATAAAGATTCAGTTTTATTTTTAAGTTAATGACTGGAAAATAAAATGAGAACAGAGAACGATGATAGTGTGGAAGTTTTAAATATCCATTAAACAGACACTTCTCTTCTCTTTGTGAAAAGGAAATGTCCCTGTGCTTTAGAGGTAAAAACTCAGATAAGTGAGCCTCATTCCCAGAGCTTCTGTGGTGGGGCCTGAGAATCTGCTCTTTTGAGTTCCCAGGTGATGCCAAGGATCTTGGTCCAGGGGCCAGCCATACTTTGACAACCACTGATGTAAATTGCAAAACACTATTCAGGTGTCAAATGTTAAGGTCATTCATACATACACACACAGAGTTTGCCACCATCCCCGTTATATTCAACCTTAACTATGGCCTCGTCTTTTGACATTAAACCATTTTTCCTCGTGGGAGGAATTTCTTTAATGGTTATGAGACAATCAATCTGCCGCAGAATGTAGGAGATATGAAGAGGAGACTGGCAATTCTTTATTATTAACCACAAAGTAGTGGCTTATTACAATGAAACAAAAACTAAGAAGATAAATATAGCACAAGGGCATATTACAAGGTTTCATAAACCATTATCATTATTTAATGTGTTTGGGCTGCCATTTAATAGTTACTGAGAACCCACAATGTGCTAAAACTAAGCTGGGGGCAGTTAATCCCTTGATTTCTTGGTGATGGACTAGATGTGCTGTGTTGTAGATTTTGTCAGTATTTTATTATAAATTAAGACTCAATATTTTAAAATCCCTTATGCAAAAAATCATTTTAGAATAAAGAAAGCTTGCTCATTGCCAATTTCTCATCAAACTCATCAAGGACTCTATATGCCGTGTTCTAGTTTCTTCCTTTTAGTGACTAAAGCCAAAATCCAACGTAGTGTGTGTGTGTGTGTGTGTGTGTGTGTGTGTGTGAATATAAGCATGGTCATTTTCTCTATTTTCTTGTTATTTTCTTGTATCATCATCTGTTTAAAATATGTTCATGTAAAATAACAGTGAATATGTTCATAGCACTTACTACACGTCAGATATTGTGTTAAAAATTTTACATGAATTATAGACATTGGTCTAGGCAATTAAGAAGAAGACCTCAAAAGCAATCACAGCAACAACAAAAATAAGTAAATGATCTGACTAAATTAAAAAGCTTCTGCACAGCCAAGGAAATAATCAATCGAGTGAAAAGACAACCTACAGAATGGGAGAAAATATTTGCATGCTATATATCCAATAAAGGGCTAATAACCAGAATCTACAAAGAACTCAAGTGAATCTACAGGAAAACATCAAACAATCCCATTAAAAAGTGGTCAAAAGACATGAACAGAAGGTTTTCAAAAGAAGGTAGACTAATGGCCAATGAACATATGAAAAATTGCCAAAGCTTTATTTATTTAACCAATTAAAGATCAAAGAATCTTTGAACCTACCTATAGCCTGTAAGCCCACCTCACCTTTGAGATCTCCTGCCTTTTTGCTCCAAACCAATTTATACCTTCTATATATTAATTTATGATTTTACCTGCAATTCCTGTCTCCCTAAAATGTAAAAAACCAAACTGTAATCCAACCGTTTCAGGACCACTTGCTCGGGACTTCTTTGGTGTGGCACCCTCGGCCATGGTAACTCATATTTGGCTCAGAATAAACCTCTTTAAATTATTTTAAAGAGTTTGGGAGTTTTTTTCCATTAACAGTACCATTATTGGTGATATTTACTTTGATCACTCAATTAAGGCAGTGTCTTCCAGGTGTCTACACTGTAACATTACTAGTTTTTTCTTTTGTAATTAATTGATAATTTGTGATTAGATACTTTGAAACTATCCCATCCTGTTTTGTATGGAATAGTTTTAGCATCCAATTGATTATCTGAATCAGTCGTCACCTAATAGTAGATTTTTTTTTTACTTGTTTCTGAGACAAGGTCTTGCTATGTTGCCCAGGCTGGCCTTGAACTCCTGGGCTCAAATGATACTTTCACCTCAGCCTCTCAAGTAACTGGGGCTACAGGGAGTTATCCTCATGCCCAGATTAGTAATATATTTTTGACTATCCATTGCACAGGAATAATTCAAAGAGGCAATAGTCAGGGACTCTTTAGACTCATGGTATATCATCTGTCTCTAATAGACAGCTGGGCTGAAAACTTTAGGATTCCTCCCCAAAGACCAAAAATGAGAATATGTTAGAGATTTTAAAGAAGCAAACATTTCAAATTTGGAAGAACCTACTGCTATTATAGGCTCTATGGTCATTAATGAGAAGAGGCCCACACACTAGTTCAGAACAATTGGTCAAATAGCTGAACTTCATCTGAAAAAAGAACTTATATGTACCACTGGTTAATGAAAATTTCTCAGACAAATCGAAGAGAACAGAAAAAGCAAAGTGTTTAACTTAAGATGCTTTGAGCCTTAAAGTACATCGAAAAAGGATAAACAGATGTAGGGCCAGCATGATGCTGACCAAGGTCGAGAAGGAGCCCGTCTGTGGTTTGCACCAGAGAGAAAAGAAGATATATCTGCAAGGCAGTAGGGATTCTACTGGTTCTAGCAACAGTGGAACCCAGAATCCATCTCAGTCTGCCAGCATCTGTTTTGCAAATAGAGTCAAATGTTATTCACCCTTTCCCTCCATGAGGTGGGCATCAAGAAGAATACCTACAGGGCTTCTTCAAGTCATACCTAGTGTGTTAGGCAGAGCATGGTGCTAAAAAACAATGGAGAGATGACACAAATAAGAAGACATCCAGAAATTTTAGGCATAATTAATCCTTGTATTTTTCAAGAATTTTTATAATTTCATAAATTCCCCTTTGCTTACTCTAAGGCTTAACTTGTTTTGTTTTTCATCCTTGTTGTTAATCAAGCACTCCTAAGAGTTGGAGGCAGTGTGGAAAAAAAAGGAAAGGCATTTCAGATACTGACTATAGCCATTAACCAAAGGGCAGCCTCACATATGCTCAAGAGCATCACATTTAAAAACAACTCACAGAATAAGAGAGAATTAACATTCACTGAATACATTAGAGAGAATTAATATTCACCGAGTGCGTAATCTATGACTTGGCACCATCTAATCCTTAGAAGAATCATGTAAATTCATTTACAGAAGAGAAAACTAAAGTCCAAAAACATTGCCGTGAATGTGTGATTTATAAGTTACAGGGCTATGATAAAAGCCCAGATCTGATTCTAGAATTCTTTCACAGTGCTACAGTCCTTGTTACTTTTATACTAACAAGTATTTGAGAGTAAAAGGAGAAAAGAAAACTACTAAGGGCAAAATGATTTGTAAAGTGATTAAAAGACACTATTTGTACATCTTTCAAATTTGAGTTTGAATTGTAAAAATCTTTGGTCCATGGTGTCAACCTAAAAGGAAAAGGCTGAGGAACAAAATATAATGTAAAGAATTTGGTTGAGCTGAAGTGAGGAGAGCTGTCCACAAAATTCAGACCCACGTAACCTAGGATAGGAGTTCTGTTTGACCTTTATTATGCGCAGGTTTTTAAAGGGAATAAAGGTGAATAGGGAGTGGCGATATAGTTGTTTGTTAGGAATTCTCATTGGTTTATGGAAATAACATTGATTAGTGATTGGCTATTCATTGTTAAGCTACAGGGTTATAATGTTTGGTATGGCATTGTTAGATTAATTTATAGCTACTTGTGGCAATAGCAAGCAATTTCAAGAGAGAAATACATAGCTCCAAGTAGGATGTGATCACTGTCTCATTTTAATGTCTCTCTGGGCCTGATAATTTAAAAGGGCTTGCAGTCCTCAGGTAAAGGTTTTCTTTTCTCAACGGGAAGAAATTGCTCAGGATATCACTGCAATAGTAATCAAATAGGGGCTGCGGTATCTAGCTATTATTGCTCCAGAAAATCCAGTACCTTCTCTAGAGTTTAGCCACATAAGAGGAAAGAAATCCATTTGAGTGAATTCCCAAACACTATTAAAGGCATCAAACTCATACCAACTACACAAACACAAAAACTAAAGTACAAAAAAAATTTTAAAGGATGTGTTATGGTAATGAGATTGCGGATGATTTAACTTTCTTTAATAAAATAAAAGTCCTTTATTGCTATTATCTTTGCTTATTGTACAATAAACAAACGCCAGGAAGAAAAATATTACTGTGGCGTTTGCTTTTGGATTGCTCTTCTAGTCTCATTTTAAAAATTATTTCCTGAGCCTTAGAACTGATTGAATTCTGAAGGAAATCACTCCATTCTTTGGAACTAAATTTGGGGACTCTTACAACACAAGTCCTTTGGTCTACGCTGAGTCAGTAAATTCTGTCTCCCAGGAAACTTTGTGTAAATCAAAGCTGAAGGTCAGACCAAAGTTAATGCATTACATTAAAGTAAAATAGGATTGCTTTGCATTTCAATCTGTTCTATTTGTTTTGTGTGTTTAAATGCCCCTATTGCCATTGTTGGTTATTCTCAGTAGTTTGAATCTCTTTTATACTTAAGATCTAAAGAATTTATGAAAGGAAAATTAAATTTAAAAAATTAAACAGTAGTTAAGCAAAAGAATTAAGCAAGTCAAAAATGTGCATCTTCGTCAGTAAGGAGACATTAAAGTCTAAACAATGAGATAACTTTGCTCACCTATCAAATGAGCAGATTTAGAAAATAATACCCAGGACTGGTGAGGAAGCAGAGAAATGTTTCCTTTTTCATCTCCACCGTCCTATAACCCTACACACCCCTAATTCAGGTCTTCATTGTCTCTTGCCAGGATAATCTCAATATTTCTAACTGGTCTGCCTGATCCCAGTCTTGTATTTCTTAAATCCTGTCTTCATGCTGCAGTCTGAGATATCTAGTATATCTGAAATATAATTCTAGCCATTCTAATGCATGAGTTTCTCAGCCTCTCGGTTTCCAGAGTGGAATAGTTAATGATATATCTGTAAAGAAAACAGCTAAGTGCATGGTTGCAGTTCAATTTTGCCATGGTTAGTACAGACAATACAAATCTCACTAAGTCCAAGATTTTGTTCCCCTGACAGCCAGGAGAAGCCAAATTAGAATTACAATGTCGCTTAATAAGCATGGAATTAGAATAGGAACATCAGTTATACAATTCACATGGTTAATGGAATCAGATTAAAGAAGCTTGGAGCTCTCACCTCCCAAGGATGTTTTCATCAGTCCGAGCATTCTCTGCCCTGATGATGCTCAAATGGATATTAGCAGCTTTTCCTTTTGGGTTTCCATTTTCTCTACTCCAAATAGAACTTAACCTTTTTGTTTACACAGTCTCTCTAAATAAGGCATAATACCACTGGTTGGGGTTTTACTTATTAAATTGTAATCACAGTCCAGATGTGTCTCTTGAGATTGCACCCAGGTTTTTGTTTTTGTTTTTGTTTTTTGTTTTGCATTTTGTTTTGTTGAGATAGGGCTTCAGTCTATTGGTCATTGTAGCTCACTGCAACCTCAAACTCCTGGGCTCAAGCCATCCTCCTGCCTCAGCTTCCTGAGTAGCTGGGACTATAAACAAGTGCCAACACACCCAGCTAATTTTTAAATTTTGTGTAGAGATAATATCACTATATTGCTCAGGCTGGTCTCAAACTCCTGAGCTCAAGTGATCCTCCCACCTAAGGCTTCCAAAGTGCTGGGATTACAGGCATGAGCCACCACACCTGGACCACTCAGGTTATTTTGATTGGAGTTTGGGGTATTCCCAACTCTTTAGTCCTCCAATTCTACACAGTCTCCAAGTTGATTCCTAAAAAGTCACTAACTTAAGCAAATAGTTGAGTACCAACCCCATGTAAAGCGCTATTTGGTGCTCTGAGGGTAACCTAAGACCTAGACACACACTGTAACAGTAGAAAGCGGGCTTAACATAACTGGCTCCATTTTGCTTCTGACCCCTTGTGGTAATATCCTTTAGGTTAAAAGCTTCTGCTTAGCTCTGTATGTAAACTAGAAGAAAGATGGTGACCATCTCTTTCCCAAAACTAACTCTTGGGGAGATAAGGAAAGGACACACACAAGTAACAATGCCGTATTAAAGACAGGAACACTGTGACCTGACCTACACCCTCCAAAGTTAACTGACCAAGAGCAAAGAAGTTTTACAACCTCCTCAGAACCTTGCTGATGCCCAAATGTTTGCAGTCCTCACTGACCTCTTGCAACCCTCATTCTCCCTTCCCTTAAGATAAAAAGGAACCTAAAGTTCTTACTCACTTAAGATGGTTCTCTAGGACTCTAGTCCACTGTCTTCTCGGTTTGCTGGCTCCCCAAATAAAAGTCGCTTCCCTGCCCCAGCACCTTGTCTCTTGACTTACTGGCTGTCCTGAAGTCAGTGGTACGAGCTGGGACTCAGTTATAACGCTGTTCCTGTTTTTTTTGGTTGTTGTTTGTTTTAAGCCATTAAGAATAACTTTCCTAGAGGACAATCTTATTTTTCTTACTGTTAAGTTCTTGAATGGCTTCTCACTGTTGATGCTATTATCCAAAATAGATCATTGGGAGGCTTGTTAAAAATTTTAATCAATTTGTATCATAAATAATCACTTTCCAATTATATTAGGCTTTTCTTAAAATGTAGCACTGAGGATGATCCTAAGTTTCCATTCTCCTGAAATTTAATAGTAGATAATTCTAGGTAACTTACAGAATAATAGGCCCTTAATGCATGTCAAAAGGTTTGAGTTAGGGTATAGAGTTTGAAAATTGTCATTTAGCTGTTTGCTCCATTCATAGTCTCCTCTCATTTTTCCATTTCCTGGTAGTGTTCTGAGCCCTGTGTGCTGAGCAGCCATTGTTAAGAAATTCCTGAACCCTTTTGTGTCCTGGAAAATAGCTAGCTACAAAGCTCAACCCTGGCATCGCAAGTTCCAAGGTGTCTCCATTCTTCCTCATAACTCCCATATGGCTCCCTTGTTTATCTGCCTCTATAAAACCCCAGGCCTCTTCCTACTCTCTGAGATGCTCATCATTCCTCATTAATAAATGTATTCCCTATTGCAATTGCCCAGATTAAATTCATCTCCTTAACTGCCTAGTGTACTTTGTCTTTTACACACATCATGTGTCTCAATGCTGCCTTAACACAAAATCAATTGGGTTTTCATGAAGATTAAATGAGTTAATATATTTATAGCACTTTGAGTGCTGTTAGACACCTATTATGTGTTGAACATTGTATTATCTGTAATACTTATATTATCTATAGGTATTACACAATATCTGTATATTTATATTATAATTAATTATAATAATTACTATTTTTAGTTGTTATTCATTGTAACCAGGGAAGATGGTTCAGAGAAATCCACCCATCTGTGTATTTTATTTGCTGTGCTGCAATCTGACCTAAATTGGCCAGAGGAGGAGGAGCAGGAAAAGGTCAAGGGGAAAGAGTGAGCGTATAGCAAGGGTGGAAGAAGGAAAAAAGATGGGGTCTATTCCTCAGAATTGCTTTTCTCCTAGACTCCTGACAACAGAGCCAGCACCCTCCCTTCCAGCCTCATCTGAAATGTACATCCTCGGTCGAAATCCCTTCCCCCACTTCACAGCATCATAGCTCTCATCCGGCAAAAACCTCCTCCTTCTCCTTCAATACCTTCAGCCCCAACAGTACATTCTTTCTGTTCCCCAGTCTCTTCTCATACTAAGGGAACCTCGCGGCTCCCATTGCTTTAGTCCGTATTTCTTTCCTTCCTTGACTGTGTAGCCTTTCATCTCCCTGCCATTGGCTAGGCACCTGCAGAGCCTTTGCTTTCATCTTCTCATCACGATGACCAACCCCTACGTTGGTTAAATCAGAAATCCCTCTCTTTGAACAGAATTTCTTTTTTATATGCCATATTTCCTGCTTTTGCCTCACAAAGACTAACGTGCTTCTTGCCTTCAGCATGACTTTCAGTTACCTAACTATTCCCTCTCTCTTAGCTGAAGAGTTACCTTCTTGCTCCCCAAGACTCTCTTCAAATTCCAATGTGTGTGTGATGTGCTCAGCTTCAGAGATGAGAAAGCATAGCTAAAAGCAGCTTAAAACAGAAACCATTTCAGTGCTGCAAATGGTTAAAAGTAAGCTGGGATATTAATCATTTAGTCTTGGGCTGGCCACTTGAGGCAGAGATTGTCTCCAGTCCAAAGCAGCTTTGTCTGTCTACCCACATTAGCATATGAACATGTGTGCTGAATATGTGTGCTGAGACATGTGAATATATTTGTGGAAACATGTGAATATGTGTGCTGAGACATGAATATGTGTGCTGAGATATGTGAATATATTTGTGGAGACATGTGAATATGTGTGCTGAGACATACGAATATATGTGCTGAGACTGCTTCCCAGTGGCCTGAAGAAACAGGGTTTTACTATGTCACCTGACACAAGTCCCAAGGCAGGGAGTTTTTGACTGGTATTTATAATGTCACTGGGCTGAGGGATGGGCACATTTACAACCTTGATTCAAACAGTACAAAAGCAATTTATGCAACCAAAATGTTTGTACCTCCATAGTAGCCTAAATAAATAAATAAATAACAATGCCATTGGGCACGTAGGCACTTTCTACCTTTTCAGTCTACCATCTTTATCATACTGTTATTTGTTCTTTTACTTGTTGCCTTGTGGTGCCAAATGGCATCAGTGGCTGTTGGCCTCAAAACAACAAACCAGGTAAAAAGAAGAGAGGGGAAGTAATGACACCAAATCACATCTGTTTATACTTCCTTGGCCAGAACCTTATCGCATGGCCACTTTGGTTTCAAGAGAGGCTGGGGAATTGAGTTTGTAGGTTTTACAGCCACTATAATAGAGTCAAGTAAAGAAAATGGCAGGTGGGCAGTGGAATGGGCGTCATGCGAGCCAATGTACAGTATCTGACACACCAGCGTTCCAAAATGGTAGTGTTCAATACAGCCATCTCTAGCAGAAGTTCAACACCCAGGACTCTCCTAACTATGTACCATGCGATGGAACTGCGGCATCACACCCAACCCTGAATCTTCCCCAGTGTGTGTTTCTAGCCTCTAACTGAGCAACAGGAAGATGCTGGAGGAAGACTGAGACCAATCCAATTAATTAACTTTTACTCTCTAATTGAAATCTGATCCTTGTAAGATTCCTTTCCAGTGACACTTCTTAACATAATCCTAATTGCTGTTATTATGAATATAGATTTTTTTTTAAGAAACAAGGTC
This sequence comes from Avahi laniger, assembly GCA_963575035.1. Taxonomy (NCBI): domain Eukaryota; kingdom Metazoa; phylum Chordata; class Mammalia; order Primates; family Indriidae; genus Avahi; species Avahi laniger. The sequence goes on along the minus strand of CAUYSK010027189.1, from coordinate 1,470 downwards.
TCTTACTCTGTCACTAAGGCTGGGGTGCGGTGGCTTGATCATAGCTCATTGTGGCCTTAAATTCCTGGGCTTAGGCAATCCTCCTGCCTCAGCCTCCCAAGTAGCTAAAACAATAGACATGCACCACCCTGGCTAATTTTCTTTTTATTTTTTATAGACACAGGGTCTTGTTATGTTTCCCAGGCCAGTCTTGAACTTCTGGCTTCCAGCAATCCTCCTGCCTTGGCCTCCCAAAGCACTGATATTACAGGCATGAGCCACCACACCTGGCCAGATTTTTCTTTTAAATGCCCATTCCTTTTCATCATAGAAACTAAACTAATATTAAAACTGTCTTGTGTCATATATCATGTCAAAATCTCCTGTACACTATTAATACCAATAGCAAAAGCAGAAAGAGCAGTAGGGATATTTCAGGAATCCAGGCAAATGGCAAAAGCATTAAGACTAAGGAGAGGACTACTGTGAGAACTCAAGATGAAAGGCACTGATCAAGATGGCAGCTGTTATTTGGCAATGATATGACGAGGTGGGGCAAGGAATTAGGAGGCCTTGAGGTATACCAAAATAGAGCTATGTGGCCTCATTATGCTCTAACCTGGTCTCTGTTAGAGGCTCTGGCTCTGTCCCCAAAAATGTGCCACAGTTATTCTCAAAGGCACAGTACTCTGAACCCACCATATGACAGATTAATTCAACTCTTCCCTCTGTTGGAGTTGCTGTTAAATTTCTATTTCTTTCCTTGGCATTTCACTGTGTTTCAGTACTACATTTCTAACTACTCATAGAATAACCCCATTCAGATGTTTATGATCTTCACAGGAACATTATAGTGACATCTGGAGCAAAATCGAAAAGAAAGTCAGAGCACTTTGAGCTTGAGCTTGGACTGAGTCTTGGCACCTTGGTTTAGAAACATAGGAGCTGAAAAAACTCATTTCAAAGCTGCCAACAGTTTTTGTTTCACAAAAACATGGAAACAGATTTAGGACACGTGGCTCCTTTGTTCTGATTAAACCTCTTGAATATTTTTGTTATGTAAATATATAGGAAAGATTACAATTAGAAAAAGAAGGGTTCTGTTTAATTATATAAAAGATTGTTTACTTGCTAGACAAGAGTTGCATTTCCACAGATTTAGTTCCCTTGAGGGAATGTCTCCCCTGAGATTAAGGCTCTTCTCTACCTGAAAACGGTTGCTTTTCTTGGGAGGTGCGAGTTGAGGTAGCAGATAAGGACCTGGGGGCCAGAGGTTGAAGGAACTGTTTGTATAAAACACATTCTGAGCCCTGGGCATGAACAGTGCTGCTTTGAGCTCCAGATGGTGACGTGTGATACAGAGTTGAGGAGGCAGCCTCCTCTGCCCGGAATCTGTGATCAATTGACACCCAGAGGAGTGTCAGCTTTTAGAACCTCAGACCTGGAAACAGCATTCAATGCCTCTCTCTCTCTCCCTCTCATTCTCTCTCC
>CAUYSK010027187.1:0-10300 GCA_963575035.1 Avahi laniger | reverse complement strand
AAAAAATTAGCCAGGCATGGTGGCTCATGCTTGTAGTCCCAGCTACTTGGGAGGCTGAGACAGTAGGATTGCTGGAGCCCAGGAGTTTGAGGTTGCTGTGAGCTAGGCTGATGCCACGGCACTCGCCCCAGGCAAGAGATTGAGACTCTGTCTAAAAAAAAAAAAAAAAAAAAAAATCACACATCAGGCCAAGTGCCTGGCAGAACAGTGTTGTTTTCAGAGGGTGAGTAAAGCACATATGCTTACTCAGAATAGTTGGTAAACAGATACCTGAAAGAAGCACTTTCTTCCAAGTCAGTCCCTACCAGAAGAGAATCCTGATAAATTATCTTAGAACACATTGACCTGAAAACTTTTGCCACTTCCTATCATGTGATTGACAAAAACCTGTCTTAACTAGTTACCCATTTTTCTTAAATAATTAAATATATAAAATAGTGATTCCAATCAATTATAGATTTAGTTATTAGAACCAAGCACCAGTATAGAATGCAAATTCAAACATTTGAGTGCATCTTTTCAAATACAGTCATAGCAAAACATGTTATGTTAATTAGCTTTTGTTGTCTACGGAGGTTTGTTTTAAGGTTGGTCTTTTAAAACAGATACAATTTCTTTAACTGACTAAAAAAGAATTCTAAAAGGATGTTCCTTTAAAAATATGAAAACGATCCACCTCTTTAAATAACTTTATAATATAATGATCTACTATCACATAACAATAAAATTAGAAAAAGTTGAGAAAACAGAGATTGTCAAATGCTGCTTTAAGAGAGACTAAATATGACAAGGATGCTACCAAAAAAAAACCATTATTTAGAAAAATGGAAGACATTGCTAACTACACAGTAATATTCATACATTATTATCTTAGTTTTGCCAACTACCTCAAAGCAGTTTACAATTTATTATTTATACTCTAACAGTAAATGTCAATCAACTGTTCCTAGATGCCACTGACCAGTAAACAAGGACAGAAAGGAAATCTGGTGATCTGCTGGAGATCATACAGCAGATCTGCGGCAGATATAGTAGAAGTCAAACTCTCAAACTCTGATATTAAGGTTTTGTTGGCTAATCTAAGCAATGATGAAAAGAATCCTTAATGAGGACTATGTAAACATTACACCTTGTTCAATAGCTTTGGTAGAACAAGAAGCCATTAGAGAAGGACATAAATAATGCCTCAGCTGACACTGGTAACAGTGCTGTTGCTGTTTAGTAAATCCCTGGGGACTGTGACTTTGCCCAACATAGAGACTTTTCTGTTTTGGTTTATCACACTTAAGATGTTACTGCTTATAACTCAATTTAAAAGTTCAAATATTTCCCTTCTTAGACTTTAAACACAAAGCTGGAATTCTGACACTAGGAGACAAAGAAGGGAATGATACAGCTGCAATTTTCATGAAGAAAATAAAAGGGGGGCAAACTTTATTCCTATTGCATACAAATGACAAATTTTCAAATTCTTACCTCATCTGTCTATTGAAAAGGGATGTGAAAATTAATACTGCTCAGTTTTTCTGGGGTGACTGGGAAACTTCAGATCTGTTGTTTTGTTTTTTTTTTCTTTTTGTGGTACTTGAGAACCACACTGCACACTCACAATTTAGGTAAGTTACCATTTAGAATGGACCATTGTGCAGCTTTTTAGAAAAGTTCCATTCTGATTTTGCATAAGAATAATAAGAAATATGTCATAATGGAGCTATTATGCTATTAAAAAGTATTAAATCACTGTAGTTTCCTAATATTATCCAGTATATTTGGGAAGGCAGGATTAAAAACTGTCCAAAACTACTTGCAAAGAGAACATAAAAACCAAAATCCTGAAATCATTATGCAAAATGATTCTAGCTGAAATAGTATTAAAAAAAAAATCACAGCACTAGAAAAAACACTTCATGAAGTTTAGGAGCTAAATAAGTTTATTAACTAAATAAATTTCAATATATATCCTTAATTAAAAGGCTAGTTTTCATACCTGCATTCTCTTGGGTGACAGGGTATGCCAAATGTATTTTTATTCATTTGTTAAAGAATAAAAGATTTGTTATCTAGAATATTATAGACTTTTACAGTGATGTTGAAATAATATATTGCTGATAGTCCAAAATTTTGAAAAGCTGCCTTTCACAGATGTTCCACTGAATATAATGAGCAACGCTGTCTAATTGCCTCCCTGGCTTAAATTCTTATTTACTCAAAAGGGAATTCCATATCAATACAGCAGTGCCATTCTGTGAATTTTCCATAGCTACATGGAGATATCATTTTTTATGCTTACATATATCCTAACAACAGATAGGGATTTTATGGGATGTTTTCAACAGTCAGTGTAATGTCACTACTTCCCCCAGGAATCTGTTGTCACAACCCCTGCTCCACTGTACCTATGGAAGCCTATGATGGTAGTGGCTCTGAGCCAGGGAAATTCCTACTTTCAGTGCCTGGCCAATTTGTGTTGGAATAGGCGATCACTCCTTAAGCCTTTTTACCACCAGGGTAAAATGTGAAATAGCAAATCTAGTGTGGCTAGAGCAAAAGGTCCACAAAAGGTGAAGTCGCTGAAGCTAAGTGTGGAGAGAAAGGCTGAAGTAAGATTTTGAGTTTGGTTTTATACGTGTTAAGTTTGAGATATCTATATCGAGTGAAGATATGAAGTAGACTGATATACTGGAGATGGCCCAAGCTGAAGATAAAAGCTTAGGCATTGTGAAAATATACATCACACATTCTCAGCAGGGTTGATACTGCCCTCAAAGGGGTGAAAATTGGCTCTTTAGGAGAGGGAGATCATATTATTGATATGATAGTTTATGGCCTGCCAAAGGGCCACAAGGAATAAACAGATGCACAGTAATTTCACTGCGAGGGGGTCATTAGGGTAAAAAATGTCAAAAAAGTCCTTTGGGTAGAGCAATAATAAAAAAAGGTTTGCAAAATGCTGATACAGACAGCATTTAAAGGTAATCAAAGTGGATGTGACTACAAAGAGAGCAAAAGTAAGTCTTAGTCTTCACAGTACTGTATAGGGAGATAATGAGATAGCAGCAAAAGAGATCAAGAAGCTGCCAAAGAAAAAGAAAAATCAGAAAAGTAGTCATAGAAGCCAAGTTAACTTTGGGAAAAAAACATTCTCTCAGACAAGACCATAGGAGATAAGGAAAAAAACACAAACAAACGCACGCTCTACAGGCACAGCCTGAACTTCATAATCCGAGCTAGCAAATCTCAAGTGTGTTGTACACTGTGTGCACAAGGGTATGAACACACAGGCATTTTTGCAGGTAAGAAGGTAATTCACACTCTATGGAAAACAAATCACCAAGATCTATCAAAATTTCAAATACACAATTCTCTGACCCACTGATTCTACTTCTAGGACTCTTTAATACAGATATATTCATGTATGTATAAAATGAAAGAAGTTCAAGATTATTCAACACTCCAAGTATTGGCTGGAGTATAGCTATAGATTAGGCACAAACATAAATGTCATCGGTAGAAGACTGGTAAGATAAATTGTGGTGTATTTAATCACTAATAAAATACAGTATAAGAAAGAATGAGATTTTTATGTATTCAAAGGTTCTCCAAGATAACATTATTATCAAGTGAAAATAAAATTCAGAAGCACCAGTGTATACAATATACCATCTGTAGGGAAACAGTACACATTTACACATATTTATACTATACCTACTTATACATATACAAACACATTTTCTTGAAAATGAGAAACATCTCTGCACAAATATACAGGAAGCTGAAACATTGTTTCTTGGGAGGAGAACTGGTACTACATTGCTATTCAAAACAAGTAATTAAAGAGAAAATTAAAACTATACATCAAAAGCAATGTCACACACCTTGTCATGTCACACTTTTGATGCCTGGAAGATGAACAACACAAATCAATTTTTTTAGAATGTCAAAACTTGAACAGAGCAGTGAAAAAGTAGCACAGCTAGTTCATTTAATCATGGCTCAGCAAATAGGTAATTTATAAAGTATGTAGAGGCCGTGTGCCAGGTGGCAGGGATATAGTGGAACTTGAGTCTAACTGGACACAATTAAACAGATAATACAATCCCGAGTGTTTAGACAGAGTAAACAGAAGGAACTTGAAGTACATAAAGCAGGAACCCATCCTAGGCTAGGAATCACGGAAGGATGGAATGCTTAACAAAGGCAAGAAGGAGAAGCAGCAGTTAACTAGGTTAGGTAGAAGTGGAGTACTCTGAGAAAGTTCAGCTTGCCTGGAGTATAATGTGCCTCAAACAGGAAGCAAGAATGAGACTAAAGAGGCAGGTTAGATTGTTCAGAGTTCACAGTAAGCCATGTTAAAGCTGGGCTTTATACAAGGGGCAAGAGAATTAGACAAAGTTTTTAAAGTTTTAAGCAGGTGACCAGGGAGTCAAATTTATGTTTGAAAGTTTATTCTGAAACAGCGATTAACCAAAGGTGGAGAGACCTATTAGTCATTTGTCACAACAGCACAGGCAAGACATAATGCTAGCCTGACCAAAATTATACCGGTAGAATGAAAAAAGTGTATGAAGAGGTACTCGAGCACTTAAATAAAGAGAGCCTGACGACAGGATATGAGGTTAAGAGAGAACAAGGAGTCAAAGAAGATGTCCAGATTTCTGATTTGGGCAATAAGGTGAATGAAAGTGATGAGAGATACTAAAGTGCATTTGGGGAAGTGATGGATTCAATTCTGGACATAATGAATTTGAATGCTTATGAGACATCCAAGTAGAGATATTCAGTAATCCATTAGATATACAAAAAATACATGTCTGTAGCCAACCTGGACTGAAGAGAAGCATTTAGTTTACCTAGAGAGAGAACACTACATGAGAAGTACTGTAGGGTTAGGATCAAGCCCTGAGGAACACCAACACTTAGGCAATGGAGAGAAAAAGAAGCACCTATAAAGAATAAAAATGAAAAGTCTGAGAGATAGGAAGAAAATAAGAAGTTTTACTCTTTTTTCCTCATTAGATTCAGAGATAGACTGGAATCTACTTACTTTTAATTAAGGAATTATTCTGAATAAAAACCCAAGAGAGCATGTAAGATTAAAAGCAATGTATCACTCTTAAAACTGCAACCCAAAGAGCATACAAATAAAATATCTACTATATATTTAGGGCCATGTTATGGTCAACTCTCAATATCAGCTATAATAAAAAAATACAAAAAACAAAAAACTGACATAATCCCCAAACAACAGGCTTATAAAAATAAAGAACACTAAATATGGACAGGCCCCTGAATCATCAATCTATTACGTCAGCAGATTTAAGCAAGTTGCTGTAGTTTAACTGTTACATTTTCTCAACAATATCTCTGCTCATCTAATAGGAAGCATCCTTTCATATGACAGCATTTGTTCCTGGCTGCACCTCTGAAAGTCTTGGGAGCAAGGAGGACCTAAACGTAGGCAATGGCAAAGATACTGGAGAAGACTAGAATTTCTTTTTCAAAAGAAATTATAGAGCCAGAGAGTACTTGTATTGAGTGCAACAGCTATTTAGCATTTTGCTGTAACTGACATAGTAATCTTTTCTAGGAAAAAGTCCTTTATTCCTTCAAAGTCATCAGATGAAGGGACATAAGATGGTCATACAGCAAATACTAGTTAGATTAATAAAAACACCTGAAGGCAAACTGTACCCTAGAAAGGAAAGAACTCCAAAAAGAATTAGAGAGCAGAGGACTTTGGAGGCAGACAATCTATGTTCTAATTTCAGATTTGCTACTTACTTCATGTGTGATCTTGGACAAGTCAATTTCCTCATTATAACAATAAAAGCAAGTTTTGACCAATAGTAGTATTTCATCACGGAGGAGTCTGGTTAAATCCCAAGATTTACCTCACTAATTAGGGCCTCTAATTTGTTCTCATTTCCTAAAAATCTTACAGGAAAAATCATTATATCCACTTATCTTTAGCAGTACATAGTAAATTACAGGTTTAAAAATACTATCAAAAAAAAAGTACAATATTGTCTGCACCCTCAACTCACTTTTCATGATATGAAATACAATAATTAGATTTTCACATGGATCTTACGGCAGAACTTTGTTCTATTGTTCAATCCTTGTTTAAATTCAACAGCTCATCTCCAGGCTTCCAGATACACTACTTGGACACTTGTCATGGAATTTCCATAGGCTGAAGTAAAAAAATTGGACTAAGGTTGTCATGTATATCTGAATCCACTATAACTCATTTAAAAATTTTTCTTGTTAGCACACCCTAAATCTCTCACACTGGCCAACAGACAAGTGACAAAAATGAACAGCAAAAATTTCATCTTAATTGCACATGTATGGTTGATTCTCATTCTTAAAATATTATAAGTTACTGTCATTAATTGGTCCCTTATTTTAAGAGTAGCTTTGACTTTTAACACCTGAAGTTTGCATACTTCCCCCTCACCTATTTTAGGTTCTCAGTAGAAGGTACAGAGATTTCCCATATACCCCCTTTCCCCACATACATACAACCTCCTCACTATCAACATCCTGCATCAGGTATACTTGTTATAATAGATGAACCTACACTGACACATCATCATCATCCAAAGTCCCTAGTTACATTAGGGTTCACTTTTGTTCACTCTTGTACCTTCTATCGGTTTTGGCAAATGAATTATGAGCATGTATCCACCATTTTAGTATCACACAGAATAATTTCACTGCCCTGAAAATTCTCCATGCTCTGTCTATTCATCCCTTGAGTACTTCTTTTTAAGACCTAAACTGCAAATAACAGTTAAGAGATTCTAAACACTGAAATGGCATTAAGAATCTTGAGGATGAAAAAGGGAAGGCAAATGCCAGGACAGAAAAAAATAGGCCAAAAATAAGAGCAAAGAAAAAGTAAAAAAAAGAGCAGCTGCATTTCAAGAATTGAAACATTTTATCCCTTAAAGAGCTGATGCCAAATTCTTTATGTACTTTATTTTTCCTTCCTATTCTGTTCCAGGAATTTCAAGAGGGTCTTGGCTAATACACTGTAGCTCAGTCTTAGGTTATAACTAACTGCTTTGCCTTCTTAAATAAATTCCTTGCTGCCCGTGAACATTTACTGGAAGTGATCTATACCTTAAATTCACTTACTTTTAGGATATGAGTGGCAAAAGCTCTAAGCAGCCTGAGTTGGATACTCTTTGATATTATATTGTACCCAGGCTCTACAGTCCTCGTATTCATGAATACGATTAGCTTGATTAAACAGAACTGAAGAGATTTTGTAACCTGCGCTTAGACTTGCCAAATGTTAAGTCTATTCCTTTCAACTCACATGTCCTTTATTTAGCACAAGTGATATATTGCTATACAACATCAATTCTTTTTGTAGGGTGTATTCTGCATCTCATCTGTTCCTTAATTACTGTTCACCTTCCTACACTGATGCAATCTTATCCACCTTAGCTCTCATTTTCAGTACTATTCTTTCTCTATCACTAATCATTCGTTTTTATTACTGCTCTTAGGAGATTAAGTCCTATCATAGTTTCCAAGTGTCCTAGAAACTAATTTCAATATCCTTACCTAAACTCTGTTTCCAAGTCTTTAATAGAGCGGCCCAGATTACTCCTCCTCCTTTTCCTTCCTCATCTATCACCCTTCCTCTGCCATTTTTAAATGTTCTTTACCTGACGGCCCTGTTTCCAGCTCAGAGACTTCTTGCATGTTGTCGCACATGCCTGGAATGCCTCCTTCCCTCCAGGGCAATCTAATGGTCATCTTCCTCCCACTATTTAAACTTCACACCTCATGAAGTCTTGTTAGATTATTGTTAGGAGATGCTACTTTTACTAGAATAATGGATCACAACCCTGGCTGCACGCTAGAATCACCAGTGTGTGAAGTGTCTTAAAATAAAATGTTGAAGCCAGGGCTCCACACCAGACAGAATCTCTAGGCAAAGGACTCAGATACAGGTAGTGGTAGGTTGTTTTTGTTTGTTTGGTTTTTCCAAAGCCCTACAGGTGATTCTAATGAGCAGCTAGGGTCATGAACCATTACATATTGAGTATCTCTAATCTAAAAATCCAAAACTCCCAAATCTGAAACTTTCTGAGTGCCAACATGATGCCACAAGTTGAAAATTCCACACCTGACCTCACATGACGGGTCACGGTCAAAACACAGGCACACAACAAACAAATTATTTACTCTGTCATTGTCTGTTGTTGCTATTGTTTAACAGCTATTACAGGTCTTCCGGTGAGGCTACTGTGCTGGCTTAATTACCTTACATTATTGTTTCACTGTATTAATGGTGTGTCATATTTTTTACCATTAAATATTATATATGGCTAAGTGTAAGAAAATGACTACATATTGGTAGTACATGAATTCAGAGTTAGTAACAATGGTGAGGCCAAACAACCACAGACTGTCCACATGGGTGGCTGAGAGAGCAACACCACTGAACTGTTTCTGATGACCCAATGTACACCATCTTTGTTTCAAGCACAAAATTATTTAAAAATTGTATAAAATTTTCTTCAGGCTACGTTACAAAGTGACACATATATGAATTTCATGTTTAGACTTGGGCCCCATCCCCAAGACATCTTATTATATATATGCAAATATCTCACAATAAAAAAACACTCTGAAATCTGAAACACTTCTGGTCCCAAGAATTTCAGATAAGGGATACTCAATCTGTACAAACCCTACTAATCTAGAAACAAAACTCCCACAACTACATTTATCCAATATGGACTCTAAATATTCACATATCCCACACCCCTAAAATATACTTAATCACATAGCCTTGACCAACACATATAAATACATGAAATGGCCCTTTGTAAGGCATAAACACTTTACAGAATAGTTTATATGCTCTGAGTATTGGGATCTGTAAAACGGGGAAGATACTGTCTACTTTATAGGGCTGTCATGAAAATCAAACAAAATACTGTATATTATATATTCAGCAAAGCATATAGCAAAGCACAAAGAGTACAAATGTTAAATCCCTTTAGGTATCAAGAGTAATACCTGGACTGATGTTTTAAGAAAGAAACAGAATTCAAGCACCAGTGTGGAAGATAAAAGCTACATGGGTGAGGGTGAGTGGAGAGCTGCTTGCCAAAAGTTATGATCGAAAGAGTCTTTCCTGTAGGTGAAAACTGGTTAAAATTAATGCCCAAACCAATAAAAACCTGGAGAAAAAGTCTTCAAAAGTAAATAAAAGATAGCCCAGGGAGGCACCTGATTCTTCTAGTCCCTGGCCCATAATGTGTGTGGAGGTTATTCCTAAATTACACAAAACGACCAGTAGCTGGTTCTACTTCTGTTTTCAAGTTCTGCTTATTTGGTCTGTTTGCAAGCACCCCAACCCCAGGATATCTAGAGAGAAACCTGCTGACACGGGCGGGTCTCCCAAAAACTTAAAATTGAATAAATCTTATGCCTTTTAATAAATCGTATGCCTTGTAATATCAAAATAGTGTTTAAAAGTTATAACTCAAATGGGTACTAGAGGATAGAAAACAGGCCAACAATGACAATGCCAATTTCATACAACTGAGAGGGGCTATAGGACTGATAGCACTGTATTAAGAATAATTCTGAGGCTGAATATGGGTTTATTAGGACAGCATGGTATAAGGTAGGGATAATGAATGTTGGTCCTGGTGAAAGGAAGTGAGAGGGACAGCATGACATGTATTTTCCATCCAGAAGAACCATAACTTCAAGAGTCTAACTAAAAGGCCTAATCCTAAAAAGGAAAATGGTAATGATATACACACAAAATGGCATACTTCTATCAGTACTAATCACACTGTAGATGAATCATTTATTTATGAGGCCAGAAAGTATTTTTGCTTTATTCTTTTTTTGTATCTCCAACACCTATCAGAATGCTTCACATACATAGTAGGCTGTTAATATTAAGTATATTAATGAAATCTGCAATAAGAAAACAGAGAAATAGAAGATCACGTTATTTTGATATATCATAATCATTTAAGGTCTACACTCCAAAATACTGCACACCCTAATAACCATCTGAACTGAAAACTTTATTGTAGAGAGTAATGAGAAGAACAGGTAGTACCAAAGATGAGAAAGCCCTAGTCAAGGGCTAGATTTAGATGCATGACTTTTATTTTTTATTTTTTTTTTTTTTTGAGACAGAGTCTCACTCTCTTGCCTGGGGCGAGTGCCGTGGCATCAGCCTAGCTCACAGCAACCTCAAACTCCTGGGCTCCAGCAATCCTACTGTCTCAGCCTCCCAAGTAGCTGGGAC